>NAJN01001337.1:0-12098 GCA_005059845.1 Cryomyces minteri
CAGCGCCTCGGAACGCCGATAGATGCTTTTGGATCAAACGCCGAACGAAGCCAACCGTGCCTACTGCCTATTCCGCGTCTTCCATGCCCATCTCCTCAAATTCGTCCATCAGCTGCTCCATGGGAATGACGGGTCCCTCTTCATCACTCTCGCCCTCGCCACTCTCGTCCATCACGCTTTCCGCATCCGCCAGCTCCTTGGCCCTCTGCTCGGCCTTGAACAGCGCCACTGTCTGGCGAATGTCGTCGTCCTCTTCCAAGTCCCGCATGAACATCTCCAGATCCCTCTCCTGTCTTGCTTGATCCTGTTTGCGCGGCAGCATCTCAGATTCTTCTTTCGCCATGCGCTTAAGACGCCAGTTGCGGGACTTGTTCTTCTTGCGGCGCGGGTAGTGTTTCTTCACCAGCATTACGTCTGGGATGGCCGAGGCGTAGTTCTTCGAGGCTTCTATTGCGTCGAACGCGGTGTTGTTGAACTGCGTCCCCTCGAGGTGGTAGCCCATAACCGAGTCACCGGCGTGAAGAATCCCGCCGAGGTGTGTCCGCGTCATGTATGTCGTGTCGTTGACCCCAAGGTCGGATGCTCGCGCGACTTCGGCTTCGGCGAGGAGGAAACGTCCCTTTCGCGGACCGAGTGGTTCGATGTTCATGACAATGAACTCGGTCAGTTCTTGCACGTCAGCGAGAGGTGTGAAGGGGGAGCGCCAGTATATTGGTGTGGAGATGTCTGCGGTCTGAAGAGTGTTGGGGTCGAGGAGGTTCACAGAAGTGCCGACACGGTAGCAGAGAGTCAACGGGCTTATGTTGCCGACCTGCTTCGCCAGCTTCAGTGGTAGTGCTACAAGGTCGTCTTTGCATATTGGGACGAGCTCGACAGAGTATGAGAATTTGTAGGATTTGGTTGAAGTGTGTATGTCCACGCTGATGAGTTCCTGGCTCTTCTTCGCATTCACAGGCGCCACCGACTTCAGGAAGTCCACGAACTTTTCAGCGCCGTTCCGGGCAGCGAAGAAGAAGTCAATGCCGTCCGAAACCTCTTTGATGTTGATTGCGTCTTTGTGTGCGGAGTGCTTCAATATGAGCTGTTCCAGGTAGAGAAAAGTACGTTTGTGAGGAACCTTTTGCCGCACTTGTACGCAAGCGCGCCACGTGTTGTGAGTGTACGACTTTGCGCAGTCAGGGCATTGTTGATAGTTCTGGACGTATTCCACTTCGAACGTCTGCTGCAGTATGGTTCCCTGAAAAGCTTCTTGCTGGATGGTGATTTTGACCTTGATGCGCCTCGAATGGGGCTCCGTCCAGATAAAACTTGCGTCGATGATCCGAACCTTTGACAAGCCTCTTAGTTTCCTCAAACACAAGGCCAGAAGCTCCCTTGACTCGGGCTGTGCAACAAGCCACTGATTCGGGGGCGACAGCCATCTGTCGCAATCTCTACACATGAGGAGGGTGGCCTCTCGCTGGATGCCTTCGGAGATGTCGACGGTAAGCTTGATGCAATCATAGCACAGAGCACCGGCTGCTTGAGTGCCATCGATCGGTGCGCCGCAGTTGCAGCACAGAATACTAGACGATTGTCCGTCAGCATCTCCGCCGCTGCAAAGGAATGCACCCCGCTTACGTTGCGTTCGTAGGCTGGTTGAGGGCTCTCACTGGGAGAGCCACGGGCGTGTCGATGTCCATGGCCATGGTGTAGATCGAGCGTCAAGACAGGCGAGAGGTGAGTACACTCGGAGGGTTGTGGAAGGAGTCGGAGAGGCTGTGGTTGAAGAACCTTCAGGTCCGATACACATAACTAGCTTGCACTCCGCCGGCAGAATATTCGACGCCACCAGCGGAGGGACAAGGGACTTGCGTTGCAGGGGCCCAAGTCAGCGTCAGCCCTAAGGAACATTATGTTTTCTTGGACTCTCTGCAAGTCGACCTGCGACCTCTCGGGGCGTCTGAATCGACCTTCAGCCATCACCAGCACCATGTCGGTGAGCAACGCTGTGCGCTCCGGTCTTCGCTGCAATGCTTGCCGCTTTGCGCTTCTCAACTCCTTTACATCGCTTTGCGGCGTGCCCCTACGAGTCCTTTCGGAGTCTGTATCACCAAAGCATAGCTCGCCTGGGCAACGGAGGCCTTTCTCAGAAGTACGAGCAAGACTCTCGGATCGGGAAGAGCAGAGGTTCGTGCAGTATGATGGGCCTGCACTGTCAGCACAACTAGAAGGAGAAGAAGAGATTACGCCCGTCCAAGATGCCACGCTCGAACACCCCATCTCTCCTCCAGCGACCGAAACCCGTCCAGCACCGGATAGCCATGTCCCCTGGTATCTTCAAGTCCAAACTCCTCAACGGGCGCCCGATCATCCACTGGCAGAGCGACAGCGTCTCCCAGGCCTTCCTTCCAAGCCTCCACCTATATTGCAGCCTCTCCTCGACCAGATCTCAGTCGACCTCGGTCTTGATCACCTCTCACTTCTGGACCTACGCGCTCTAGATCCACCTCCAGCACTCGGCGCAAACACTATAATGCTCATAGGCACTGCACGGTCCGAAAAACACCTCCATGTCTCTGCAGACCGATTATGCCGATGGCTGAGAAGCACTTGGGGGTTGAGAGTATACGCAGATGGCCTGCTCGGCAGGAACGAGCTGAAACTTAAGATGAGACGGAAAGCAAAGAGGTCTCGACTACTAGGTGCTGTTGGAGCGAAAGAGACAAGCAGTAGTCCTAATGCCGACGACGGGATCAGGACTGGTTGGGTTTGCGTCAACGTCGGAAGGGTAGATGGTGCGCAGAAGAGGCTTTCAAACAATTTCGAGCAGGGGACAGAGGAGACTGCTAGTGAAGAAGCGGAAGCCGAGAGTGAAGAGGCGGTCGAGGAACAGACATTTGTGGGGTTTGGACGACAGACTGAGGGAGTTAGAATAGTCGTCCAAATGTTCACGGAAGAGAAAAGGGCAGAAGTTGATCTGGAGAGTCTATGGGGTGGTATCCTCAGGAACGCTAACAACAAGAAGAACACGGACAAGGCACGGATAGAAGCAGAACTCGCGACTGAACAGGATAGGGCAGAGTTAGAGACAAGCACCGATGCGAAAGCCGTTACGGAGCACTCCTTACAACACCCCACGGTCTCCCCCTTCTCGACGGGATCGCATGTTTCTAACTCACAGGGTGCTCAGCAAGTGAGAGGGTTGCATATGGCTGCCAGGAGGCTCCAGCTGCAGGCGGTACAAGTCTCCCAACGCCATTCAGCCGAAATGTTCAATCCTTCCTTCTACCCCGACTCGCAGCAACAGACTATATGGCCAACCTCTGCGCCATCGACCGATCCCCACCTCGAGCGCGTAAACTACCTCAAATCTCTTCCCAGAGGCCAAGCCCTCCGTGAATTCGAAACCGACGAGAGCAAAGTAAGCCAGACCTTTCCTTCCTTTCCTAACGAAACTCAATGGGAGTCACTCATCAAGCTTCACGCGCTCGGTTCCCAACTCAGCCACCCAGACTACGGGAAAAGGGAGGTGGGACTGCTGTATGCTGCGACGCAGGAGTCCGGTGTCGCAATAGCAGAGTCGACGTTCTTAGCCATGCTGCGCGCCCATCTCGCCCCGTCCGTTCGCGGCGCACGCACACCGCAGCGACGCCTGAGTCCCAACAGCATAGCCAGCGCGCTGGGCGTGCTCGACGACATGCACAGCCACGGCTACAACATCATGACGGAGGAAATCCTCCTCCTGCTGCACGAAGCCGCGGGCCCCGCTTCACCTCCTGCAGGCCCTGGCGCGCAGCTTACGCCAACGCAAGGGAAGTCCCATGAGCAACAGACCCTGGCGCAGAGCAAGATGCTCAATTTGGTTGCACACCTCCCCGCGCCGCCCTCTGACGCCCTTGTCCTCACGCTGCTCCAACGCCACGCTGCCCAGGACGACTGGCGCACCTTCTGGGCCGCCTGGGCCTTGCCGCCGCAGCACATGCGCTCGCGCACCGCGGCCATGTACCGTCTCGTCTTCGACGCCGTGGCCTCACGCGACAAGCAGCGAGAGGCGCTCAAGGTGCTGCGCAGCTGCGTGCCGGATATGGAGCGTGAGATGCCGCCTGTGCGGCTCGAGGGCGAGATCGCGCGTGCGGTCCAGAAGTGCATAGACGTGGCGATGCCTGGGATGGAACGCAAGCAGTGGGAAAAGGTCGGAGGCGAGTTCGGGCCACTGTGGAGGCGGTGCGAGAGGGGAAAGAGTGAAAAGTGGGGTGTCGAGGAGTTGTTGGATGACATGTAACGTAGGCGTGTGGGATGGTGTACTATACTGCAGAATGGGCCCTTCTGGTTCCTATAGTGTACGCGTGGTGTAGCTGCACTTGTACATAGATGTATCATAGTATTAAACAGGCAATGATTCGTAACCTCCTCCAAGTCAGGTTGTCACGTACGAACGACATCACGAGACGTGAAGGAGACCCTGCGTAAGAGCGCAAACGTCTAGGACCACCCGTCAGATGCAACGCGTAACCGCGGACCTTGTCTCGTAACAACACAGGGTGAATGTGCAGAGAGTCGTCACTACAAAACGCAGGTAACTTCCACATCCTTCCCGAGCCACTGTCTTCTGATGCCCGGTGCTTCGTAGTGCAGAGCGCCTGCCTCGTGGTTTTCGAGATCAAAAGATTGCACGTGTCGTAAGGTCGAAGTCTCAAGACAGCCGCGCCGTCATTAGAGGGATGCAGTTCTCCACGGTCCCAATAGGAGGGTTTCCTGGTGCAAGCAGTCCCACCTCTGCCGGGGATGGTGCGGCCGTCATCACAGAGATGCAATTCCTCAACAGTTTCATGGCCGATTTCCCTTCTTACAGTTGCCACGAGGCGTGGTATAAAATGGCCGAATAAGGGCAAAGTGCCATGTGAGCTTGGCAACCATGTGGGAGAACTCGAGAGTAGAGTTCCACAAGAAATCAAACGGCGGAGTAGAGTTCGAGTTGCCAGAAAGGGACAAGAGGACACGAGTGCCACGGGGCGATGGCTTGCACCCGGGAGTTCCACGCGGGAAATGCAGTCCCAGGGACGAGATACCACCAAGCGGGTACGTGGCGGACACTACTTCCATTAGAAGAGTTGTCTCACAACTGACTTTGATCGATGGAACCCGGGCGGAGAATTACTGTTTGCAAGCTGACCAATTCCAGCAGAACCAGTCTGTGTCTGCAAATAGCCAGAGATCTGGATATATGAGTGTAATCCTGACGTGAGAAACTACACGTAAACCACACCGGGACACGACGGACCGAAACAGTTTAGATGTTAGATGAATCGCATGAAATCTTGGAGCATTGATTGTTTATATGAGACGAAGCTGTATATACATGACTCTGAGTGCGCGCTAGGCCTGAGTTTTCCCACCGCCACGGCAGAATAGCAGAAACGCTAAAGGGGATGGGTCTTTGCTCCATGGAATAAGGCCGACGTAGACCAGCCTCCTAAGCCACTGACATCTTCTCGGCGTCGCAATTCCATCCTCAAGCCCATCCGGAGCCTCGGATGCAATCGCCCAAGGGAAACCTTTTCCCACAAGTGAAGTCGACGGTAACTCGGAAGGCTCGCGGCCTCTGGCTAGCACACACACGGTGTCTTGTCAGTTTCCATCAATCGTGTGTTCCCGGGCGGCAAGAACACCGCATCGACACCATGCGATCTCGGCGTTACGTTGGTACGCTTCGTGAGGGAAAGACGCTCGTGCTTGTGATCTCTCCGCACACAGAAACGAGGACTTTCTCCGAGACAGGAGAGACGGGATCGCCTTCGGTCTGCCCGATGGGGCACGCCGGCCGCCGGGTGGAAGGGCGACGCCCACTGCCGAAGCAAGAAACACGACGGCCTCCCGCTAATCTGCCTGTCAAACACGAATCGGTGGGGTAACGTTATGCGCTGCGCGATGCGGGTGTTGGCGGCCGGGGAGATCAGGCGAAAAGCAGAAGCGACCGAAGTAACGACGAGATGCTTTTGTCCGTACAGCCATGTAGCAGTGCAGAAACCACGACCGTGACGACACCTTGTCGCATCGCTTTCCTGTACGAGCCTCTGCTGGACGTCCTGGCGACGGTGTGAGCAACACGTCAGCGAGCGAGCGAGCTGCCGCAGGTAAAGCCTCGTTTGACAGTCTCCGATGCAGCGCAGTGTTGTGCGGCGGATGGGGGCTTGCAGTCGCATCGAGAGGTCGGAACGGCGACGGACAGAAGCGTCTTCATCCGCAGTGCCGGAAATCTTACCGGGCGTCGCGAGATTCCTTCAAACGCCCTTGTGCGTCCGGGAGTGGGAGTGGACGAGAGGGAAGAGCGGTGTTTGACCGCTTCGAGCTGAATTAGCCGTCTTGCAGCTGCGCCGCGAGAGATTCCTGTTCGCTCCGACCGTCGCAACCCCCTCCGGGACAGCGTTGCTCAATCCGTGCCAGACCCTAGCCGGCGGTGAGTTCGACGGCTTGAAGCTCGGAGTCCACAACCACACACGGGCAATCGGGATTGCTTGTTTAGGTGCCGTCATGCGTGGCATCTCTGGCGTGGCTTTCGCCGGCGGAAGAGCGGACGGGAAACAAACAAACGTTCCTTCTGTGTCATGCTCCCTGACCGCAACATTATTGTGAGTTGTTGTGGGTGGTTGTTGATATATCAGGCCGCGGCTGTCCGCTGGCACGACAAACAGAATACAGACTTACAACGCACTCCGTTTGTTGATAAGCCATCTGGCTATATAGTCACCGGTCGAACCTCCTGCTATTACGAGACAAAGACCTAGAACACCATCGAAGCCTTGCGTCTTGCCACTCTTGTGATACATACACGTTCTACTCGACATCCGACTTCAACATGCATTTCGAGACATCGCCCCCTTCATCGCAACCCATGCAGATCGGCTTCACACCTTCAGGCACTGACGCGTTGCTCGACATCTTCCCGCGTCACTCCTCATCTACGACCGTCTCTCCACTCTGCGCCTTCCCGAGTTGGCCAACAGGAACTTCGCTCTACTCCATGCGCGGCAGTGGACCAAGCGCTTTCATCAGCGACGAGGATCTCTTCCTCGACGACCTACTGGACGAAGACGAGGTCAAACACGCACCCTACCTCCGTGAAGCGCCCGCACCACCACGACCTGCGCCTGCGGTGACTGTGCGATGCCTCTTGCCTCTCGTCGCAAGTGTGAAGCCGAAGAAGCCGAGATCGAACTCCAAGACGCATAGGCGGCCGAGCAAGCCAATGACTCCAATCGCTGAATCCTCCGAGGCTGGAGGCAGGTGGAGACGAGAATGAAGAAGAAACAGTTCCTGTCAATGTAAGGTTACAAACACTGAAATGCGTTGCTTCGTCAACTGACACGCTTCCCAGTGCACGACCACATGCCAGTCTACCTACCAGGAGACGGCAACAGACATATTGGCACTATCGCTAGGTATCCAAGGAGCGGCAGCAAGCATACTCTTGTCGGAGGAAGCAACCATACCACGACGTCCCAAAGAGCGGCAGCATGCATGCTTGTTTCGGAGAGGAGTCCGACAGAAGCTCCTCCTTGCAGCGACCTGATCGCTGTGACAGTGGCAAATGCGTTATCACTGCTCCCATGCAGCACAGACTGCAAGTCGTACTCCATCACTCTCGCTACGAAGCACAGACGTAGCCACAGCGGTCTTTTGTAACTGTGCTGTCCGTTCATGCGGACTCTGGCTTGGCAAGGTGGGAGCCGACAAGCCACGATCACAGCATGCGCGAATGACCGCGGCGTGCGTCGGCCTCGTCGAATGATGACGAGGATGTTGGGAAAGCCCACTGGATACCCCATAAATGGGGATCCGGAAGGTTGAGAACAGTTCTGGGGAATGGGAGAAGAAGAGGACGGAATTCGATGGATTTAAACGGCAGTCACTTCTAAGTCGCACGACAACGCTTGATAAGAACCGCTCTGTTATCGACATGGAAGCATCATCCGAATCAAGCGGGAGGGAGGCAGGGAGGAAGGAAGGAAGGCAGGAAGGGAAGATCAACCGAGGACGTTTTAGACTCGGCGCTTAAGTAGCAGATCAAGTCCCTCATTGAGCGACATCCGAACCCGTTTCTCAAACTCATCGCTTTGCGCGGAGAGAGTATTCGGGCTCTATCCCGCGTGTGCAGACCGCATGGCCTCGACGAGTTGTGACTCAAGACTCTGCCCGTGTGCAAGTCCGGCACGAGATGACTGCTTGGTGCGACAGAGCCGGGTTCTGCGTAGCACTCACGATGCAGAGCTTGGGCTACAAGATCCCCAAGATCTGGTAAAGGTCGTAATGTTTACTTCGCGCTCGGTTTGAGCCAGCCGTTTGTCGAACGTCCACACAGCTGCATACGCCGACCAGGCACGCCGTCTTCTCGTGCTACGGAGAGCAGCGTGATCGAGTCCAGTTCTCAGCGGTTCGAGAAGCACCCTGCGAATAAGGTGCAAGGCGGAGTGGTCGATCTCTACAATCGATGTGCTCGGCCGAGCACACCTCTCCCACTCGACGAACTCGAGCCTTCGAGGACCGCTTCTCCGCGCCACCACTGTGCGCGGAGCGGACGATGATGGCCAGAAGAAAGTCGAGAGGTTGGCATCAAACGTCTGATTCGAGCAGCGATGGGCATCTCCGCTAATTGGACGAGTCGAGAGGTGTGCTGCTGCAGCCGCCCTCACACTTCTCATGCATGCACGCTGTCTCGCGGCCCTGCGCTCACATCCAATGGCTCCGCTTCGAGACCCCCGTCTACCTCCCGCGCCACAACGCCCGTGCAGCAGCCATGCCACAGCGGGTATAGCTCACTCCAACCCTTGAACCTCGTTCCTGATAGCTCTCCCTCTCCAGTCCATACAACGCCCTCAGTCCAACATGTCGCCCAACACACTGCATGCGAGACCCAGTCCGTCGCACAAGCTCATCCCCACCGAGTCGCCTTCTTGGCTGCCAGAAGGGGAGGCCTACCATGTCGCGTGGCACCGGGAGGACGTCGTGGTTCGCCCAAGCACCCACGAATTGCACTGGGCCTTTGCTGTGTCCTCGACCCATACGCCGCTTCCCCAGCCCGTTTAAACGCCTGGCCGAGGCGCCTCCTCCCGACTAGTGCCATCTCTGGCATGTCCATGTCGAGCTCAAAGAGTCTGTGGAAGACCCTCGTTTCGCTGGCGATCGAGACCGGAGATACCTGCTGTGACTGATCGTTGTAGCCGCCCAAGCTCTCTGTGCTCTTCTCGCTGCGGTTCTGCCTTTCTTTCTACATATCAATCTGTTTCAAACTCAACCTGCATCCCGACCTTCTCGTGAACCCCGTCGCACTACCCCTCCCAGAGCGGACGCATGCATTTCCATCTGCGCACGCAGGCAATCCTGGTCAGAGACGTGGGGTTCCAAGAATACGTGATCCCTCGAAGGCTTCAATATTGAACCCTTCGAGGGCACACTACCTTCGTTCCGCCGTCCTGCCTGCTTAGCGCGCACGTCAGGGTAAGTAGAGCTCGACTCCTTCACGTATACATGGCGGTTAGACCTCCATTGCTTCTATTTATGGTACCTCTACGTTCATGCGAACTTCAATGACTCCCACTGTCTTTCTGGAGACCGACTGACAGAGGACGTCGTCCTTCAGAAGGCCGAGTCATGTCTACAGGGCAGATGTCAAGGCATCGTACCAAGTCACAGAGCTCCGGGTTATCAGACCGCTCACGACCTCCGCCGCCGCCGCCTAGCATTACTCCAGAAAACGACGAAAGACAGCTCGAGCCATGCGCTGCGAGTGCTTCGTTCTTTCTGTATGCGCAAAGAAACATTATACTATGTCTGCATCATGATACACTTGCAATAGAAAGACGCTTTGAGCGCCATAGAGAGGACGTGTTGTGGATTTCGATAGACAACGTTAGTGAAAGAGGAGCAGGGAGATTGGCGGTCAGCTATGATGCCGGACAGACGGCTATCGTGTGGGATATCCTCACCGGTGATGAAGTTGCGCGGTTCGTTTCATATGAACAGATACGTGTGGCGACGTGGATGCGCAATGGCAACATTGCTTTCGGTGAGTGCTTTCCTCCCTCGCGCCTATGCCATGGTAGAGTCCAATACTGGTATAGGCAACTCTCAAGGCACCGTGATACTGTTCGAGCCGTCAACATCGGAACATATATCTGCTCGTACGATTTTCGATCCAGTAACTGCCATAGCACCAGCCGCCGATTCGCGTACGTTCGCAATTGGGCAAGTCTTTCTTTCCCCAGGTCGCCAACGATGACTCTCTGCTTACTGAGGCCAATCTAGGTATCTCAATGGGTCAATACTGATCGTCGTCTTGTCGCCATCTTTCACCATCCTGCATACACTCACAACATCAAGAGCACCCGCCAAGATCACGGGACTCTCTTGGCATGGCTCTTCATCCAAGCAGAAAGCCGAGATGTTAGCGACACAAACCTCTAGTGGGGATGTGCATGTTTTCAGCGTTCCCAAAGCACCACATACAGAAACCCCCAATATCATTAGAGTGCTCAACAAGTCCGAGGACAAAGCTCCAGGACCGTGCTGGTTTGGATGGTCTAAGGCTGGTCGCATTGTGCAGTACTCAGAAGGGTCGGTAATGCACCATCCCTGCAAAACGCTTCGCACGCCTTCACCTGTCTGACTAACACCGCCACCAGAGAGACTCGCGCTTGCGATGTGCGCACGAAAACGGTCACCTATGATGCGGTACCCACTATCGATGGCGTTACGGGTATTGCTCACTATGGACCCACGGCGACGCTGTTCACCTTAGGTCGAAATCATACCGTCCAGCAATACGATCTAACCCCTGGGAACATCCCCATGTTGGTTGCGAATGTCCAACATGTGCCCGGGAATGCTCCTCCATCACCTCCGAATTCAATCGAGGAGCAGAAGAAGCGTCATGTCACTCCCGCCACTGCAATTGCGACAGCAGCACCTGTACTGCCCGTCTATCTAGACGCAGATACAAGTGAAGAGGAAAGGAACGTTATGTCCCCACTGCAGAAGATTGCGCAAGAGATGGATCAGCTGGAAGATGAACGCCGTGACCGAGTGGGTCCTCTAAGTCCAGTCTCCAGCAAAGCATCCTCTGTCAGCTCTCGTTCTTCGCATGGCGAACGAAAGGCACGACGTCGGTACGACCATTACCCAGCATCTGTGCTATCTGGCAGGTCAGACAACGACGAAACAGAATTTTCTTATGGCTCGTCTGTACGGAGCGGCCACGAGAGCGTCTCGATACGATCAACATCGTCGGCAGCGTCATCCAAGTACGAGTCTTCCAGCTTGAGAAGAGAGATTCTTCGCAGCCCCGAGAAAGCGAAACAGACATTGACGATGGACTTGTTCCCCTTTGCCAAGACCAGACTGAGCGACGTGCAGTTCCGAGCCCCACAGTACGGCCAATCGCAGCGTACGCCAGACCTGCTCCGACAACAAATGCTCAGCGTTGTCTTTGGCTGGGAACATGATATTGAGCTGTTGATTCGTGATGAATGTAAGCTCCCATTTTTTGCATTACGCTGAAGCCAAACTTATCCTAGTCAGTATCGCGGCATGCGCCTGGCTCAGCCAGTGGTGTACTGTTGTCCAAGTGGCTCGGCGACTTCGGCGCGGACGTGATGGCCTCAATGGTTGGCTCTGAGTCTATGACTTCTTCGGACTGGATGTTGCTGGCCTTGAGCTCCATGGGACAAGACTCGCAGAAGAAGGTTGGGGAAGCCTTTGTGCACCGCTTGCTTGAAAAGGGCGACATTCATCCTGCTGTGGCAATCTTGCTTGGTCTTGGAGAGCCAAATGACGCCGTGGAAGTCTACGTGTCCAGGCAGTACTTCATGGAAGCAGTGCTGCTTACATGTCTAGTGTTCCCTGCCGACTGGCAACGTCAATCACACCTGGTTAGAAAGTGGGGAGAGGTTGCCGTCGCGCAAGGCCAGCCAGAACTCGCAGTTAGATGCTTCTCATGCACTAGCATCGAGTCATCGGAACAGTGGTTTTCCCCACGGGCTCAAGACGCTGTTTTCGCGGCACAAAGGGAACAAGTCCTCGGGCCTTCAATGCTCAGTCCTCCGCTTTCGCCGCCCTCAGCA
>NAJN01001338.1:0-12097 GCA_005059845.1 Cryomyces minteri
TCAACGGCCCACCGGCCGACCCCGTCCCTCCCCACGAACCAGCCGTACCCGTACGTCTTGCCCCAGCTCTTTACCGTCCGATCCCGTTCCTTGCTCTCCGCGCCCTCCAGCCCCTCGAAATCATCCAGCATCCGGCTCGCGCCGACATAGCTCATCACGGCGGCCAGGGTGTCCGGGTCGCGCGGCAGATGCGGCGCGCGCCGCCGCCAGAAGAGCAGCGCCACGACGACGAGGACCATGACGCCCAGGATGCCCATGGACAGGTAGACGGAGACGAGGAACTGCAGCCAGGTCTGGCCGGACGCAAAGGGCACGCCGGTGATGGTGATGACGAGGACTTCGGCCAGGATCGTGGTGCAGGCGACGACGGCGGGTAGGACGTGGTGATGGTAGAGCAGCGCGATGATGGACGCGGCGGTGAGGGTCGGAGTGGAGAAGAGAATCGTCGAGGATGCAGGGGCGGGAGAGGAGGAGAGGCGCATGTAAGGTGCCAGGGTTTGGGTCGCTGTAGCGTGTCAGTGTCATCGTTCGGTGTGTAAGTGGAGATGAAGGAAGAGGTGGAGGTGAGTGTCAACGTACTTTGCTCTACTCGCTTCCATTGCGCGGCGATAAGCGTGCCGATCGTAGCCATGAGGAACCGCGGTCCGAAACCCCGGCTGTTGAAGAATCGGTTGAAGCCAGAGTTGCTGCCGTCGAGGTAGTATGCCACGATCACAGCTAAGACGCCGACAACTACGACACCGAGACCAACATCGAGGACCTTATCCAGCGTCTGCAGGCGAGTTCTGCCACTGCCAGGACTCGACGCCGGGTTGTGGACTTGAGCGTATGAATTCCCTGCCGTCCAGTTCCCCGCCGAGGTCGGAGGATTTGCATTCACAGGCACGATTCCGTAGCGTACGGTACCGTCTGAGGTCTGATAGTCGGCGAGCCTGTACCTCTTGGCGCCCAACAGCCTTTTCATGTCCGCGTGTGTTGCTTCGGCAGGAATGCTCCGAAGATCATCGAGGACTTCTGGATGATGGACCAGAGATGCCACTGTCGCGATGGCGGACGGATCTGCACAAAGGCCGCTCGGTCGGCGCCATATCATGGCCATAATAACCAGCGTCATGATGGCGACGTAGGAAAGGAGTCCTTCCAAGAGTCGGAGCATGACCGGGTTAATGCTCATGCGAGGCCAACACGGGTTGTTTGAGTTGTCGCTGGGATTGGCGCAATAATGGGTGTCAACGTACAGGCTTTCGGATGCAAGCGATGTCATGGATCCGGCCACTAGGTAGACTAGCGATGTATGGAGAATGACCCAATGACCCTTGAAAAGCCGATGATAGGGCCGGGAGTGAGGTTCGACGAGAGATAGTAGGCGAACAGAGTGTCTTTAGCCAGACCACCCTCGGGGTGGATCAGCTGGCTGAAAGGCTCGTATAGCTTGACTGCAGCATAGATCGATGACCAGAGGACCCGGTAGATGACGGCAAGCAGGACTGGAAGGTATGCACCGACGAAAGCCTTCCATACTGGCCAGCGTATAACCACGGAAGCATTGGTTGAGTTGATCGCGCCGGTGTCGTTGCTCGAAGAGACCAACGTAGAGCCCGGAAGTAGCGCCGAGGTGCCTTTCGTTGCAACGAACCCCCCTGGCGCGGCAGAACCTACCTTGGGTATCGTCGGCCGAGGTGTCGCGGTCGAAACGTAGGATGAGATCGCCGGGGACGGTAGTACTGTGGCCTCGGTGGAAACATAATTCGCGGTTGATACAGTGAAGACGGTTTGCTCTCCACCTGTCGCTACGTCACCTCCGATTGAGATGGCCGCGTTCCCTCCGAGAACAGAGGACTCGGTCAGGACGTATACGGCAGAGGCTGTGGTAGAAGCAATCACGCCCTTGACACTTGAAGTCGATGCGGTCGGAAGAAATGCACCAGCGACTTCGGTGTATATAGAAGGTGCTGTCACGCCCACCACACTCGAAGTCGACACGGTGCGAACAAAAGCATCGGGGTTCGTAGCTGAAGTGGGACTGCCCTGCTGGCTGGACGTCGTGACTGTTGCAACGAAATCGGTAGAAGCCGCGTAGAACGTGTGCCCTCCGAGCGACGTCGTCGAAGCAGTCGCGACATAGGCGGATTGGGCCGATGTCGATGCCACCACAGGATCATAGGACGAGATGGTTGACACAGAGACGGCGGCCTGGCGTGCAGAGAGGTGCAAGGCATTCGCTACTGTGTCCGCACTGACGCTCGACGCGTGTGGCAGGGTTCGAGAGGCATACTCGAGCAGGGCAATGAAGAGGATGGTCGTCAAGAAGACAGAGATCAAGTAGGGGAACCGCAGAACCCACGGCTTGTAATTTCGGTGTCTTGCACCTTGGACATGCACAGCTGGCGCAGACGGATCAGCCTTGTCGTCGACGAATGTGTGACGGCAGCGTGCTCACGCGAGTAGCTCGTAACGACGAACTCTTCAGCTTTTGCCATTGGAAAGTTGTGAAAGCTCGAACGAGCGTTGGAAGGAGAGGGAGTGAGAGGAGAAGGAGCGAGGAGAGGGAGTGAGGAGAGAGACACAGAGGTGGAAGGCTGCGGACCGGACATGGGCACATATAACACATGAGCTGCTCCATGCCCCAGACTACAGTATATAGGTAGGTACCCGCACTCCTACACCAGCAATGAACACAGCCTTGTGCCCAAGCCAGGGCTTCAATAGTGCAGAGCAAGTCGGCACCGGGGCTGAAAGGCTCTGGCAAGGCTCTGGCAAGGCGCAGTCTTGCAGGCGCCCGTCTGCTTGGCCTGGGGACCGCTACGAGTAGGTGGGTAGATAAGGAAAGCCATCGGCAGCCACCAATCTCTCGCGACGCCTGACCTGCGGCGATGGAGCCTTGGGAGCCAGCTTGGCCTCAGGTGTGACGACCGAAGGGGGTTACAACAAGCGAGCGCCCAAGAGACTTCACGCAATACGCCTTGTACATGCTACGGCCAACCAACATTGTTATTGATGGGGGCGACGCCCAGAAGGGAAGAGGAGAGACGGGGGAGAGGAATGCGAAGCGTGTAGGAGGGCACTGTAACTAAATAGTAGGGCACCGTAATAGTAGGGCACCGTAATAGTAGGGCACCGTAATAGTAGGGCACCGTGGTAGGGCACCGTAGAGGTTCCGGCGTGTGGCTTGCTGCCAGGTGCCTCGCGTGCCTGGCGTGCCTGGCTGCTGTTGCGATTGCGGGGAAAGCTCTCTCGCTCGTATCATCGTTGCGTATTGGTGTCGCTAAATTCACCCTCACCCGTACCTCAAGGTACAACAGACAACATCGCGATTCACCTCTACCTCACCATCCGCACGGTGTGGAACACCACCTTGAAGGCTCCTTCCCCCAGTAGATCCGTCCACTCACCATGCTCCTCCTCGGCCTCACCGGCTCAATCGCAACCGGCAAGTCCACCGTGTCCCAACTCCTCTCGCAACCACCCTACAACCTCCCCGTCATCGATGCCGACATAATGGCGCGCAAGGTGGTCGAGCCGGGCACCGCTGGCTACCAGAAGATCGTCTCCCACTTCGGCCCCTCGACCCCGGATCTGCTACTCCCGCCTTCAGCAGACATCCCAGAGAACGGCCCGGACGGCAAGGGACGACCGCTGAACCGACCAGCGCTGGGCAGAAGGATCTTCGGCCAAGGCAAAGAAGAGGACCGGAAGGTGCTCAACGCCATCGTGCACCCCGCCGTCCGCTACGAGATGTACAAGGCCATGCTCTACGCCTACCTCTCCGGGCACTGGGCCGTCGTGCTCGACATCCCACTGCTGTTCGAAAGCGGCTGGGAGCGCATCTGCGGCACGGTGATGGTGGTCGCTGTGAGTGATCCCGATATTCAGATGCAGAGGCTCAGAGCCAGAGACGCACACTTGACCGAGGAGGATGCGAAAAATAGAGTGTTGAGTCAGTGGGACGTTAGGGATAAGGCGAAGAGGGCGCTGGCGAGGGGAGAAGGAGCGGGAGTGGTGGTGTGGAATGACGGGGACAAGGAGCAGCTAAGGCGGGAGGTCCATAGGGTTATGGGAGAGGTGAGGAGGAGAAGTCCAAAGTGGTGGGCCTGGTTACTTCTGCTGTGTCCGCCTCTAGCCATGACTGCTGGGATGTACAGCTTCCTGCGGTCTTGGTACATAAAGAGCAAGTGGGAGAGCGAGAAGATGAAAGAGAAAGCTAAGCTGTGACGCGCTGCCGTAAAGTTACAATTTTCTCGATGCGCTGAATGCTTTCTCGTGCTGAATCCTGGGAGCGCTGCCTGTCACCCTGCGTTACCAGGTCGGCTCAGTCACATCTTCCTTCTCACGTTCTGATAGTTCGACAACAAAGATCGGCGCAGCGCAACCCTTGTACCAAACATCTCTTGTGCTTCCCTTCACAGCACATCACATACGTTCAGAATATACAAAGCGTCTAGTGGTCGACCTGTCTCAGCTTTCACGCAGCGTCGTTCCTGGCGCGAGCTACTCGGGCAAGTTTCGAAAGACCATTCTAGATCTCGGGGACGGGACGAACGACAATGAGCGATTGCAGTAGCTTCATCGACGATTGCCCGTACACGTCTGAGGCTGAAGCTACAAAGCAACGAGCTCCAGCCGACAGAGCAGGTAGATTCCCAAAGAAGGGGAAGGGCGGCGAGTCGTCTCACGAAACCACCGACGGAAAGAGTTCATCCTTGAGAGGTTTCAGGAGGACGTACGGAAGTGCCATCGATGATAGATCGATCATGACGGACAGCGATCAAGGACGACGTCCAGAAGAGAAGACTGGGCCTATTCGAAGCGTGGCCGACCGTACAGGCGTACATTTTCGCAACAATTCGAGCAGCACACAGAGTTACATAGACATTGGAAGTACGATCCCTGATGACCCGCCTCGTTCTCTCCTGAGAAGACTTCACAAGGCCACAAATCCATCTGATCTGCGCTCAGAACCGGACAACAAACCACCAGTCGCTTCGCAGCATAAGCAGAAACCCTCCAAGCCTCGCAAACGTTCACCTGCACGGGACATTTCTCACGCGAGACGCGCCGCCGTCGAGCTGCCGGTCCTCCTATCTCCCCTCGTTATAAAGAGCAAGAAGGGAAAGGCCGTACTGATCGCTGTTCCTGACGCACAGCCGACAGCGAAGCGGGACCCTTCAAAGGAAGCAGCCGCCCGGAAACCAACGACACCAGCGGCCGATGCCCACGGCCCTGAGGAGGTGACGACACCCACGAGAGCAACAGTGTGGGAGTCTCCGGCCGCGAAACGGGCATCACCCAGAGCGGTCATCGCGGGCAAAGATGGCAGATTGACAATCGTCGATCTGCCGCAGTCACCCTGGGTCCCTCCACCAGCGCCATCCTCAGACCATGCGTCTCCGCCATCGAGAGACGCAATTGCAAAGACAAAGGAGGTGAAGAGAGCTGCATCAACGGTGTCTACGTCTATGCTACCTACGAGAGATTGGGTGTGGATGTCAGGAGCGCTTCCGGCGTCCGAAACTGCGTCCCGTGTCACTTCTGCAACATCGGCAGCTCCAGAAGCAGAGCAGAATGACTCTACGGTCGGTCTGGGCCTATACAATATGTCGGCTGTCTTGGAGAGCGAAGGTGAGGATGATTCGCCAGTCCGCTCCAAAGCTGCATCGAACAGATCCGGGAAAACCGCGTCCAAAATCTCCAGCATGCCTCCTCCCGCTCGTCCACATACCTGCGAAAGGGCGGAAACTTTGTCTCCAATGCCGGCTCCTGTACCTCAGTACAACTGGTCGACACTGAAGGTGCTCTCTTCAATGCCCTCTGTGAACGACAACCCTCCAGTAGGTCTCACACCCACACCAGCACCACCCCCAACGCCCCGCAACCCCAACAGCCATTACAGGGCCTCTACGCCACACGTCCCCGCCGCATCAGTCCCATCTTACACATCCTCCTCCCACAACAAGGACTCCAGTGGCACCACCTACGCGCCTCCAGGCATGATCACGCCGCACCCACTCAGCCGCTGCCGTCACTGCATTATCGCACACCTTATCCTCCCACGCCGCACGCTGCCACACCCCATCCCCCCGGCGCAGGATCCGGCGTCGCGGGGGCGGGTCCTCGAAGCACAGGCAGCTGGGCCCCGAGGCTGGCCGAGAGCCGCTCGCCCGACACGCCTGCCGCGGCAGCTGGTGGCTGGGTCGAGAGCCAGACGGTGCAGACGGCCGACGGGCCGGGAGCGACGGGCGATGGCGATGGCGATGGCGATGGGGAGGCGGGAAGCGGGAGCGGGAGCGACGAGTCCGGGTATGGGGTCGGGAGGATGGTGGTCAGTTGCTGATGGCGAGCGGGGGTGGGGGACACGCGCGCGCGCACGGGAGGAGGGCGTGTTTTCTTGCAGACAGAAGGGTGAGAGACTGCGCGAGGCGGGACGCTAGGCCGAGATGATGGGCCTGCGTGGCTTGATGTCGCGGCCTCAGGACTCGATGCCGCAGCGGCTCGTGTATGCATGTATGCGTGTGTGTGTGCGCTTGCTGCCTACACGACTCGCGCCGTAAACGAGCATCACACGTACGGTATGCACGTCTCTCCACGCAAGCGGCCGGAGTCGTACAACGCCGACGCTCCCACGCTAGCCACGCCCTTCGCCGCCGCCACCTCCTCACGGCCCACCGCGGCTACGCCTCCGCGACCCCATCGACCTCGTCCAGCCACGGCACGGCGGCCCTGGCGCCCTTCCGCTCGACCGTCCTGGCGGCCGCGCGGTTGGCGAAGGCGACGGCGGCGTCGACGTCGAAGTCGTCGAGCGCGCGCGCTTTGGCAACGGCGACGGCGTAGGCGCCGACGAAGGTGTCGCCCGCGGCTGTTGTGTCGACGACTGTGGCGCGGGCCGCGGCGAGCGTGGTGCCGGGCTTGCGGATGGCGTACCAGGGGGAGGTGTGGTAGAAGACGCCCTGAGTTACAGTGACCGGTTAGTAGTCCTTGAGTATAGACGATAGTGAGAAGAAACGATCAAAGATAGATGATAGTGAAGGGAAACGAGACGAGGGCACGAGACGGCGAGGAGATGGAGAAGGGGGGAGGAGAAGAGGGATGGTACTTTCGCGCCCAGAGTGACGATCACGTTTCGCACGCCGCGGACCAGGAAGTTGGAAGCGATGTCGTCGAGATCGGCGCTGCCGAACTCTTCGTCGCTCATGCCGGACAGGATGGCCGCTTCGGACTCGTTCATAATGAGGTGGCTCAGCCCCTTGAACACGGCGGCGTCGAGAGGCACGGCGGGCGCGGGGTTGAGTATGACCTGCGAACGATGTGAATTGCTGAGTCGAATGCGGAAGAGGATGGAAGGACTGACTTCCAGGCCTTTACGCTTGGCTTCGGTGATGTTGTTGAGGACCTGTAGGTGTCAGCAGATAGAACCGAGTAGCGCAGACGAAACAGATCGGTTCCACATAAGAGAGAGACAGAACCTATTGAGCGTATGGAGATGAGATCTTCCAGACTGGTGTGGATGTCGTGACCAGCTATCTCGTGGGACCGTTGAAAAAAATAAGCTCCATGACAACTTATGGAATGGAAGGGTACGGATCCGATATAGATACAGGGAGATGGGCGCACATGGTGAAATCGTCGTACTCACCACCTCCAGCGGAATCTCAAGCTGAAAAACGGCCACGTCGGCATCGACCGGCAGCAGCGTCTCAGCTTTCAGAGCATAGTTCGCATTCGCAGCCACCATGATCCGGTTCTCTCCTGAGCCTTCTTCAACAATGATGTTGGCGATACCGGTTTTCTGGCCCTCCAGCCGCCTGACGGCATCGACATTGACACCATCCTGCCGCAGACCAGCGAGGAAATCCTCGGCAAACGGATCGGACCCGACCGCGCCCACCATCCGCACATCAACGGAAGGTGAAGGGCGACCGGTCTCGCCCGGATGCCGCGAGGACGAGGACGGCTTCGGACGCGACAGCCGCGCGCAGGCGACTGCTTGGTTTGACCCTTTGCCTCCAAAACCAATGTCGAAAGACTGGGCGATCAACGTCTCCCCGGCGGCGGGTACACGGGTGGTTCTTGTGATGAAATCGACGTTGAGCGAGCCGATGACGGCTACGACGGGAAGTGGAGATGACATGTTGCAAGACGGGGAAGCGAAACTTCAGGGTGTACTTGAACGTCGAGCCTCTCCGCAACAAGGCTGTTTGTTCGCCTTTGCTCTTGCCGGCTGCGGATTGGAACAGGGGAACTACACAGGAGCTCTAATGTGAGCAGGAGACATTCAAACGCAGAGACCGAGGTAGTGTTGGAAGAAACAGTCTATACAATCGTTGCAGGGGACTCTAGGGGTACCAAATCACTTGATCAGCAGCAGTCGTCTCCTCGTTCGAGAGCAGTCTTGTTGAGGAGAAGAGTGGTGCGAGAAGTGTTGTACGGGTTTCCCATCCATCCCCACCCTGCAGTGAGGCCATGGGACAAGAGGCAGCGCTGACTAAGCAAGCTGGCCCTTGAATTCCCCTCCCCAATCATTACATCTGTACTTGCGGTGTTGCACATACGTTTGATGCTGGGTGCTGCCGCTTCCAGTGCATTTCCAAGGCCGCTGCTCCATCCATCATGGCGCGTCCCTGCAGTTGCTGCACCTCCCTGTGTTTGGGTTTGTGTTTGTGATTCGAGTCGAGTTTGTCGAGGCGCCGGCGGATTGAGCGAGAGCGAGAGAGAGAGAAGAGAGAGAGCACGGCAGCCAATGGTTCCCCCGTCGCGCAGACTCCTCACGTCGCCGACACGCCAAAACACGTCGCACTCCGCCGCACAGGCACAAACGCTCAGGCACAGCCCATCGCCTTCCGTTGACATACCCTCCTCACTCCCCACCACCCTGGATTCCTCCTTCTGCCTCCCCCATCCCTCTGTCTTCTCCCTCACTCATCATCATCATCACCATCCACGCTCATTACGACCCGATCACCAGGAGGCCAGCATCAGTGCCGTCGACGACAACAACAACGCTCTTGCTCTGAACCCTCCACCAAGACATAGCCGCCGGCCGCTTCGGACACGACACGTCCCAGCCATGGCTACCCAAGCCCCAGTGTCTGCCATCCGGCAGCCCTTCGGTGCTTTGGACGGGGCTAGATTGCAGAGCCTGACAAACACTAAGAACCGCCAGAATGGTATGGTGATACTGAAGCACGATTGATCCCAGAACGCGACAGCTCACGCGTTCAATTCCCTACACACAGCACTACCTGACTTCTCCCAAGCACTCGGGAAGGGCATGGTCTCTTCTCCACTCAGATCGACTGTCTATCCATCGCCCACGAAGCGCCGACGTGCACCTTCCTTTGACATCCTCGATACCGAGAACATCGACCCTTCCATCTTCGGTTCCTCGAACAAACGCAGCAAGAACCACGATGGCACCTCCAGCAAGGCGTCAGCCTTCGTCCTCACCGGCTCGATCATGCCGTCCGCCAAATCGACTCCATTCAACTTCTCCTCACCCACCACGGCCGCTACGACCCGCCTCGCAGAGACTCCCAGAAGCCGCAATATAGTCCCTCCCCTCAAGACGCCCGTCACAGCCCCAGCCGGCCGCTCCCCGATCCGCAAACGCGCCGCAATGCTGTCTCGCCGCCGAATCTCTGCTCCTTTCACCCGTATCGATCCGCCATCCTCTGTTCACTCGTCGCTCCCATTCTCTCTCGACGCCGCACTCAACAGCACCCTATCGAAGCCCGAGGCCACTCAAACCACCGGGGATGTCCCCAAGCCAGAGATTGCGTTGCCCAAGTCCTGGTTCTTCGAGATCCATGTCGACACCGAAGCCGAAGTCGCGGAAAACCTCATGGAGCACTCGACTCTCACGCTCGACTTGGGCTCCGACGAAGAATCGAGCCGAGCTGCCAAGGAGGACAGGGGAAAAGAGAACATGCCGCCACCAGACTGGACCGGCAACACGTCAACCATCACCTCCACCGGCACTGCCCACACGTCGGTCGTCACCAACACCGACGCTGTCAAGCCGCAGATCGTGCGACGACCCGCACCAGACGCCATGACCGACGGGGCCCGCAGCCCGCTTTCGGACCTCGACGCTTCTGACTTCATCCCAGAGGGGCTCTCCGCCGACTCGCATGTGGTCGTGCCGCCGACGCCAAAGAAGCCGTCGCTGGATGTGCGGACGGCCGGATTGCTGCATTCGCGCTCCGCCCCGGAGCTGAGCTCTCCTTCTCCGTTGAACGGTGAAGCCATCAGGATGTCTTCGGCTATGGCCACTGCTGCTGCTGCTGCTGCTGGTGGCCATGGCAAGGGGAAGGCACGTAAGGCTGAGGAGGCAGTGGAGATCTGGGTTGATGACGACGCTGCTCTGGACGTCGATGCCGCTGCCGCTGCCAATGAGAGTGTTGGAAAGCGGAAGAGGGATGACGGCATCACCGCTTAGTTCGCCACGACTGAGCACAGGTCCTAGTGCATTGCCTCACATCCACTACAGCAAGCAAGGCTCCCGGAGCTCGCAACAGCCTGCCTGCCTGACAACGGCGAAGCTCGGCCTCGGTTCCTATTCTGTTTTCTTTTCTATTGTTGGCGTCAGTGGCCGTCTTTCCTTGGAGCCGCAGTCGATTCCCGGCACTGTTGTTTTGGTTTGGTTTGGTTTGTTTTGGGTATGAGGCATCGGGTGTGATTCAAGGCGTTGGTAGTCTCATGCTCTGCTTCACCGTCGTATACATGTACTCAGCAACATCCTTCTACCACGGGCATGACGCGTCCCCAGATACTCGTGCTGTGCTGTCGCCCTGCTCGTGGCGACGAGAACTCTTGCCGTGTTCACGTGACCACACTCATTGCCTTGTCGTTTCGCGTCCTTGAGGCCGAGCGAGCTACCTTATCTCTGTGACTACGATCCGCAGTCCCCGGCATACAGCCCGGAACACAGCAAACACCACCCGTGCTCGAGCGCCCGACGAACTCGCCCAAGGAAACCCGGACCGAGCCCCCTCCGCAGCGGCCGTGCGCTGCGTCACGAGCTCCGACCCCGCCCCAGCCGCGTCGTCACGCGTCCTTCGGCCTCCGGCGCCGCACCGAGAGCGCGGCCGCGGCGGGCGGGATGCACGACGAGCTGATCCAGACGTTCGCCGGGCGCGCCGCCAGCCGCTGCACGTCGTAGTGCGTCGCCACGTACGCGAGCAGCAGCTTGATCTCGTGCGAGGCGAAGAAGCGGCCGGGGCTGGGAGAGGGGAGAGAGCGTCAGTCGTGGATCTGAGTCACGGAAAGGGGGGGGGGCTCTGCACTCACCAGGCTCTCCGGCCGTGGCCGAACGTCAGGAAGGTGTCGCTCGTCGTGACCATCGTCAGCGCGCGATCCTCGCGCCTCGCCGTCCCGTCCGATTCACCCTGCTCCGCCAGCGCCTCCCTGGCTCTGGAGAACCGGAAGGCGTCGTACTCGTCGGCCGTCGCGCCGTAGAAGGCCGGATCGCGGTGGATCTCGCCCGCCGCAACGCCCAGGCGCGCTCCCAGCGGGAGACGCGTCCCGTCCGGCAGCGCCACGCCCCCGGGCGCGACGACCTCCCGCACCAGGCCTCGGCCGCCGAGACCGGTGTGGCGCAGCGTCTCGCGGACGGCGCTGTCGGCGCGCACGAGCTTCGCCACGCCCGGGCCCGTCCAGAGGCCGCCTTGGTCGCGGAAGATGCGCTCGGCTTCCTCGCGGATGCCGGTCCAGCAGCCCGGGTCCGCGGCGGCGAGGTTGAGCAGCGTGTTCGTGGTCGTGACGGTGGACGTGTGCAGCGCGGCGAAGTTCATGATGCAGATCCGGCTGGCGAGGTAGCGCGGGTTGCGTTCGTGCGGCTCGCCCTTTGTGACGGCGTACATGATGATCCATTGCAGCAGATCGTTGGGCTCATCGTACCTGTACGACGGGTCCCTCTCCTTCCTCTCCACGTCCCGAAGACGAGCGTCGATCACGGGCGCGAGGTGGCGCGAGAACTGCCAGTCCCGAAAGTGGCAGGGGATGGCGAAGAAGTGGCCGATCAGCGGCTTCAGCAAGGCGGGGAGCAAGAACCGCGTCACGCCAACCTGCAGGAGCATGGCGTTGGCGAACTTGGTCGCCGAGT
>NAJN01001339.1:0-12090 GCA_005059845.1 Cryomyces minteri
GCTGCTGCTGCTGCTGCTGCTGCTGTTGCACGTCTTCTTGCATGGCGCTGCTGTGATTGTGGATATTCTGCTCGAGAGAGTGGTGCGCGGCTGCGTGGTGAAGAGCTTGCTGCGCTTGGTGCGTAGGGTCTTCATGCTCGTGCACGGTGTTGTCTGCGGCTTGGTGTGCTCGGCCGTGGCTGGTGTGGTTGGCGGCGTGCTGAGCTTGTTGAGAGTCTTGCACCATCCGCTGCTGGGCTTCCTGTTGCAGGTACTGGAAGCCTTGCTCGCCAAGTTGGGCTTTCAGCTGCTCGGCAGCACGTAAATCCTCTGCTAGGTCGTCGACTTCGCCTGCTCGCTTCCAACCGGTGTAGCCTCCCTCACGGCGGACGATCTCACCGGCGGCGATCATATGGCTTCGGATGGCTGTCATCTTCATCTTCACTCTCTCGCTCAGTAGGTCGTCGTGCTTTCCGTCTTCCCAAACCACCCCACCTCCCCTTCCTTCGCGGTCGATGAGTGGTTGCAACGCCTCGATGATGGCGTTGAATTTGGGAATCTCTGATTTGCGGTACGAGAAGAGTCCGTGGTCAAGCATGGCTTTTGATAGAGTGGCGGCGGCTGCGTTGGGCCATTGCAGGTGAGTCGACACCCAGTTGGCATCGAGAAGGTCGGTTCTCATCGATTTGGGAAGACTAACTTTGGGTCGTTGTAATGCAGGAAATTCCATAGTGCCCTCTTGACTCTGAGGTTGAGCACTGGAAAGAGCTTCGTTTAGTCGATGCTCCAGGGTGTTGCTGATCGGAGTCTGCTCTTGCCCTGGTTCTGGCTCATGCTGTCGCTCTTGCTCTTCATGAAGCTGGCCGCTTGATAATGCTGGTCCCGACCGGGCATTCGATTTACGTTTGCTGGGGGGCGTTGAGCTAGGAACAGAAGGTGAAGCAAGAGTCCCAGAAGAAGCGCGTTTTTCGCGCTGAATGTTGCGCATCTTCAGCTTGAGCTCGACCTCGGCTTTCTGGAGAGCGATCTGTTGAAGCTGCAACTGCAGCGTTTCTTCATCATCTGCGTCCATCTGGATCGGAAAAGAAGCTTGCATAATGGCAGAGGGCTGCATAATAGCAGAAGGGGCAGGTAGTTGAGAGGGATGGGGTGCGGGATTCTGACCCATGGCCAAGGCAGCCTGAGCGGCTTCTTGAGCATGAGACATGTCGCCCATGGGACTGCCAGGGGTTGGCGCGTAGGGAGACGTGTAGGTCCGCGTAGGATCAGGGTGAGCATAGCCAGCACGGCCGTCACGTCGGGCAGCGAAGTACTGGAGAGCTTTCTTGCTGGTATTGCGGCGGTCAAACGCACGACGGAGAGTCCTCGAGGTTGTCTCAATGCGGAACCTGTCGTAGACGTACCATTGCATCTCGTCGTACTTGGCTGCTGGGTTTTCTGCCAGCCATTCGAAGAGTGCCTGTAATCACGTGAGTTATCTTCCAGTTTGTTGTTCGCAAGTGACGGCAGTATAGACTGTTGCAAGGAGTGCATAACGTTGCACATACATCTTCAACTTTAGGGTCCAGAAGTCTCGGCCTACCCGTGGGCTTCGCGTCCCCGCCCATCTTGTTGAAGCGCTGGATATTGAGGCGCCAGCGACGCAGAGTTCTCTCGGACACGGTCGGACATGCTGCTTCGATGTAGGCATTGTCGTGGCCAGCCTCGATGAGAGACTGGACTTGGGCTCGCACCTCGGCCGAGTGTCGAGTGGGACCCGGCATGTTCAATGTTGATGGCTCGACAGTTGGACGGTTTAATAATGCTGGCCAGCACTTCGCGAGTGAGTGACGAATATTGGAGCTCGAGCATGTAGAAGGTCTGGCCGGCCTGTCCATAAGGTGATGCCCGCGGGAAGGCGGTCGGTGGGCACCGCAAGTCCCGTGACCGTGTGTGTTTGGCGTGTTTGGCGTGTTTGGCATGTTTGGCATGTTTGCTTCCCGCTCGACCTGACACCTGAGTGGAGGGCGACGGCAGTTCGGAGCTGCCTGGGCTTCTTCGAGGTGAAGACTGTCTTGTCGCTCTTCCATACTCGAGTGCAATGGTCCTGGAGACAAGAAGCCCTGCAAAGCACAACCAGATGCGTGGGCGACTCATCCAACACCCCAAATCCACCAACTTCGACGGCGACAAGCTCGAGCAACGGCCCCTGAAACGTTTGAAGAAGACCGAAGACGAGGATGAGCTATTGGGCCGGCTTGCTTTCGATACAGAGGTTCCGCCCTCTTCACCAAATATCACGGCGAGGAACGTCCCGAACTCTGACGCCGAGAGCGATAATGACGACCTGCAACCGACCACAGAGCGTCAGACGGACCTCGAGTTTGCCTTACCACCTGTGAAGTCCGACAGGGAGGCAATCGAGGAGTATGAAGCCTTCCGAGCGGCTGAAGAGGTCGTGGATGGAGGCATAGTTGGTCGTCTTGGACAACGCAAATGGATTAAGGGAAAGAGTTCGATATATGTAGACGCCTTCAACCTGGCATTGGAGACTGTACTCGGAGAAGAGGGCCACCTGTTTGACGAAGCAGAGATGACACTGTTCGGCTGTTGGAGGGCTCTGAGTTACGAAGCACAATATTTGTACGCCATTCAGTGTCTATCTACCTATACGACCACTGACCCCGTGAAGCTGATGGTCGTAGATATGTACGCCTATTCCTCCGCAAGACATCCGCATGGCACCGTATAAACAGACTTGGCTACCACGGTGACATTGCAGACCTCGAGACTGCGATCACGGACCTGCAAGAAAGTAGACTTCTGCCAGAGTCAACTGCAGAACAGCAGGACAACCCGGGCGAGCTTGCGCCTCCAGAAGGCCCCACACTCGGATCATCTTTCACGTTTGCAGACCGGTCAGAAGAACACATCACAACACTCGAGGAAGCTTCCTCGCTCTTGTTGCTGGACGAGCTCAAAGGGCTGGCCAAGGAAGCTAAAGTCACAGGGAAGAACAAGACAGAGCTGTTGAAGGCACTCCGTCGAGCGAGTGGCAAGCAAACAGGACTGGGATGGGCAAGTCTCAAACGATCAGACACGGCAGACACGACCGCGTCCACAGGGTCTATCATGGAGGATGAATCGAGGGATAGTAGCCCACATCGCGAGAACCGTGACGCCCATTTCGTCCGCAAGATCATGTCTGACACGACAGGGTCTTGCATTCGCCTCTCCGTCGCGCCTCTCAAGTTGTTCGAGCGCGTGCACCTCGTCTTCTACCGCTCGACTGAGTGGACCGAGAAGTCTCTTACGACCATCATCCTCGCACGCATCAGCAGGCGCAATTTTCCCGAGTACATCGTGTCTCGATCGGCCGACATCTTCTCTTCTCGATCATCGCTACTCGAGTTCGAAGCCGCCGTGCGTACTCAATACCGCATCGACACCATATTAGAGTTCAACGGAAACCCAAACCGTGATGGCCTGCAACAAGTTCTAGACATCTTCGAAGAGGTCCAGCCGCGCTGGAGAGTTCTGCTTCGCGAGGAACAACGCAAAGAAGATTCCATCTATGAAATAGGAGAGGGAGCGTACCTCCGCCGGCTCAGTCCCGCATGGGTCTACACCCGCATCATGCACAAAGGCGCCTACGTTCTGGGCAAGCTCAGACACCATGCCGAAGAGCACGCCATCCTGACCGAGCTGCTCCAACAGCGCCTCTTCCACGCCTCCCGTCGTGGGTCATGGTATCAGCGTAAAGCACTCCTAGAAGAACACTACAAAGCCACGCTCGAGCCCAAGGAGGGCCGCAGCGACGAGGCACAGAAGAAGCACTGGAAGCGCATCGCGCTGCGCACCTGCGAAAACGGCCTGCAAGACCAAGAGGTCCACCTCATCTACCACTACGACCTGCAGAAGCGCATCCTGAAGCTCGAAAAGCAGCTCAAAGTCCCCAAGCGCCTGCAGCACGACTTCTCGCATGTCAAGCTCGCCAAGCCCGTCGAGCGCGTCGTCTATGGCACGCAAGTCGTGCGCGGTCCCGACACGCCGGACAACGGCCGGCGCAGCAGCAGCGCGCAAGGCCGGCGCAACTCCTCCCCACACCCGCTCCGCGGCCGCAGCACCAAGACCACCTGGCTCGACCCGGCCTCTTCGCCGCCCAACCAGGAATGCAGCGTCGAAGCCATGTGCCTGTCCTACTACCGCGCGCTCGGCTACAAGGGCTTCCACGCCGAAGGCGGCATCCTGCGCACGCTCTTCGCCTACCTCTTCTACGACGTGCTCTTCGCCTACCTGCCCAACGTCTTCCAGACGCCCTACCAGACGTGTCCGCTCGACCTGCACACCGACGCCTTCTACCCGTCGCGCCTGTCGGAGATCAACACGCGCTGTGCGGAGATAGCGAACGGGGAGGCCGGGGCGATTGTGAGGAGGGTGTGGGAGGAGCAGGCGGAGCGGCGCACGTGTGTCGTCGGCTTGGACTGGGCGTTCGACGTCGAGGATCTGCTCGAGATTGTGCAGGCGTGGGAGGGCGAGGCACTGGCGACGGTGTGCAAGGTCCTGGCGCAGGAGTACGGGCAGCGGGGCGGCGGCGTGCCGGATCTGTTCCTCTGGCGCCCGCCGAGCACCACCGCCCTCCCCGTCTTCCCTGCCACCACTCCCGCCACCCTCGACACGGGAAGCACGGGAATCCCGGCGGCGACGGACCCAGCAGGAGCCCAGCTTCCCGGCAACGCACCCAAGGCGGAAGTGCCGACGCCAAGCGAGAGCCGGCAGCGCAGCGAGGCGCGCGTCCTCTTCGCCGAAGTCAAGAGCGAGAACGACCGGCTGAGCGACACGCAGCGCCTGTGGCTCAGCGTGCTCGGCGGCGCGGGCATCGCCGTCGAGCTGTGCAGGGCGGAGGCGAGCGAGGTCGTCGTGCGGTGACAACGAGGGCCACCAACACCGAGATGTCCGGGGGGTTGGTGAGGGCGTTAGGTGAGTGGGGCTGGCGGCTGCTGCAATCAGGGCGGCATTCACGGGGGCGATCAGGGGGGGCGAATGGGGGCAAGCGAGGGGGGTCGTGTGGATGCCATGTGGATGCCATATGTGCTGAGTGGGGTTTCAGACGCGGGGGCTTGGCTATTCAAGTGGCCGCCTTCTCGCTGCTTTTGGGCTGATGCGAGAACCGAAGAGGGTGACAGAAGGGGGAGGCGAGCTTGCTCGGTGCCATTGAAACGCATCCGCCCATCACCCACCTTCGAATGCACCGCAGTTCCGTCAGAGGCATGACTCAGTCCGTTTGCTCGGTAACAGTCGATGCAAACTGCCTCTCAGCACCCCTCCAGCTGCTGTGGATCTGCTTATACCGATGTGTCGACTGCAAAGAGGAGAAGGAAGCAACATGAAAGCCGTGCGAGCGCAGCAAGTAAGCACTGCAGCTGCATATCACGATTGCGTAGACGCCCGGTAGCAAAACAGAGGGTGCTTTGGTGTTCCTAGCCCCGAGCGCAATGCGAGCATTCCCAGAATTTCAGGCCACGCTTCCTCTCAACTCCGTCCCCGCCATGTGGCCCACGCTAAGCAACGGTCAAGCAGTCTGTTCCCCACGTTCCGTAACACCTTGCACACCTCCGTTCAATTTGTCCTGTCGTACACGTCTTGGCAAGATCTTCCGCACCCTACCGACGGAACGGGTTGCTGCTGCCGGTGTTGTGCGTTTGGGCCGGTGCCGGCGCGGCAACAGCAGGCCGAGCGTGTGAGCTCTCGCCCGCGGTCAGCGGGACGGTGCTGAAGCCCTGGTCGGGGTTGATCTTCGACGAGCCCATCGGGGGCTGGTACGTGGGCGGCAAGTCGTGGTTGTACGCTGCGCAAAGCTCGTCAGCTCCATACCTAGAATCGCAACACGCTACAATGGTTCCGCAACAGCAGCGTTGTTTGATGTTGTGTGACATACCTGGCGGCGGCTGTGCCCACGTCTGGCCCTGCTCGCCCCCCACGCCATAGCCCTGTCTATCCCCCATATAAACCCAGCCGCCCTGTGCCTGTCCCTGCGGTGGCACGGCGTACGCATGATACGCGCGGTCGTCCTGGCCCGAGGCGCTGTACGGGCCGCGTTGATGGCGGCTCAGCATCCAGCGGTGATAGCGCAGCGGTGGGAGGCCCTTTTTGATGCGCCGCTGGGCGTGCGTGTAGCCGCCAACAAAGTAGAGGATGATGAAGAGGAGAAGGGCCGTGATGATGGCGTATTTGATCGCCATGCCGGCGGGGGACCACCACTGTTGGGAAGGGATGTTAATGGCGTGGATCTTGAGGGATTGGGATTTGGGGAGGGGAGAACAAACCCAGCTGTCGTAGTAGCCGCCGTCGTAGTTCCAGTAGGACTGGCGCTTGAAGAGGGAGAGCATTATGGACTGGAGAGCGAGGTGTGGCGGCAGAAATGAGAGGTCAAGGTAGCTGCTCCGCTACGGTAAGGCGTACACGTGGGTGAAACGAGCGTGGGCGACGGCGGATGTCTCGGATGGTAGGAATGTGGAGGAGGTGTTCGTGGAGTGAGGTAGTGAGGAGTACCGCTTGTGAAGGAGTTGGGGCACCAGCACAGGAGGAAGGTGGATCAGGGGGACGATGGAAGGCGAGGCAGAGGCGGGAAAGCAGGTTGGAGACGGGATGCTGTGGCGTTTCCATTGGGGCTGGAAGCTTGGACTGAGGGCTGACGCCGGCGATTGAGCAAGCAACGAGCCGTGGGCAGTGACAAGTCCGCCAACGCCACTTCCGTCCTAAGCAGCTATAAACAGCCGACATGTAGATAGCACATACCTAGACACTGAGGAGAGGAATGGTAAGCATGAGGGAGGGTGGGCTAGAGAGCGTCTCGAATGGCGTGGGGGGAAGTTCGTGGCCTTGTACAGCGGAGTGTTGCAACGTGCAGAGCATCACGTTCATGCTCGAACTGTGGCATCCAGCAAATGTTCGGGGCCATGATGAGCCCCATGAGCAGCATAGCATATATGGTTGCGATTCTGTTTACACTCCTACAGATAGCTTCCACCAGAGAACCTCGACCCGAAATCCGCGGCGCGATTAAGCATCTCCTTCCTCTGCGCATGCCCAATCTTCATCCCTCCACCGATGTCTTTCTCCCTGTCAAAAGCTCTCTTGCTGGGATCATCCTCTTTCTCCTGCGGCTTGGTCTTCGCGTGCTCCGTGTAGAGTGACTTCCCTCTTGTTCTCTCCTGCTGCTCGTCAGCATGCTCTACAGCCCAGACATGACAAGCGGAAGGACTCACGTCGTGCTCCCTTATCCTCCTCGCAGTCTCCTCTTGCTCGATATCCCGCTTGCTCCTGGCCTCTCCTGCCCTCCCGTTCGCGGACGATGCGGGCGCCGCCACGCCCATCACCTCGTCCGCCAGCCGCTTCCGCTTCTGCTCTGGCGTCTCTGTCCATATTGTGCTCTCTCCTCCGGCCGCATTGAGTATTTTAGCGCCTTTGCCTCTGTTGAACTTCCTTGCGCGCAGCTTGGTAGGATCCATGCGTGCGGAGAGGTCGTCTTGTTTCGGAGGCACCATCATCCACTCGTCTCGCTGAGGCTTTTGTGGTTTGGGCGGTGACGATTCCCTGTCAAACACGGATGCTGTGAGAGTACCTGACGTGCCATCACTACGTCCGCCCTGCACAAGTGACGGCAAGGCCGGTCCATAGTCGTCGTCGTCGTCGCTGCTGTCGCCGCCGACTCGTACCGGCTCTGATGGTCGTTCATTCAGAGGTGCTGGAGGTGCTGCAGGACCAACCGTACGTCGTGGTTGGTCTTCACTTGAAGTTACTGGAGCCCTTGCTGGACCAGCGACGCGACGCCGCTTGTCTGAGCTGTCTGGGCTCGACGACCGCGATGCGCCGGAGGTTGCGGAGGGACCATCTGCAGCTTCTTCTTCTGCTTTCCGCTTCCTCTTGGCAAGAAGATGAGGAGGGAGTTCGGGACCTATTGCCGACATTGACTCTCTGTGTTATGATGAATGTGTGCGATCTTTGGAGGGATGTAGTCGCTGGGCTGTGGTGAACAAGCCCCAGTCTGGAAGTTTGGCGGAGGTCGGCGAACCGCGTCTCCCGATCAAGCTCCTGCGAGAACGAACAACGTCCATGTATGTTGTGCACCTTACGACGACCTCTCCCCTGACTAGTTAGATCCAAGCGACTCAGGCCAAATCAGCAAGGTCGTCCCTATCTTGCCACCCTGGGCTCCAACTGTCCACAAAGAGCGAAAATTGGAATCTCTCCGAGTCCAAAGATATACTATAGCTCAAATAGAGTCTCTGCGAGACTGAACGACTAGAGAGACGTGAAACGCGGAAGACTTCCGAAAAGACTTCGAACTTGCGGTGTAGTGTTACTACCTGTCAGAAATAGTGAGCCCAGTGGATGGAGTGATGATCATCCAGAGGCGACGCCGATGAGCTCGTCCGGGGAAAGAGATGTAGGCGGGAAGAACGAAGACGTACAAGCCGATGAGCTCGAGAGAGCGGAAAATGGAAGGACGTCTGCTGAGGGCGATGGCTCATCGAGGATCGCAGACATGCTGCGGGAAGAGAGGGAGCGCCAAGATGATGCTGAAGAAGGATCAAGACCAAGGAGCAGTGCTGCGTTGCATGGATACGGAAGGATAAAGAGTGCGGAGTCTCCGAGCAAAGACGTCTCTCCTGAGATATCACTATCTCCTGCACCAGAGGGCTATGGCAGCCCTGAGGGTTCCATGTCTATACCAGACGATACACCTTCGATTCAAGTAAGCACACTGAACATTCAGTCGTCATGCACAAGTCGCAGAAGTGAAGCTGGTTGCATTAACTGAGACTATCTCATATCGAGCCTATGTACTCGTTTAAAGATACTCCTCTGACGTGTACTAGGGATCTGTTCTATCTTCTCCAGAATCCGGCAGGCCTACGTCCCAGTTCTCCTCATCGCGAACTTACTCGGGAGCACTGCGGCCGTTTGAAAGAAGATTTCAGTCAAAGCTCTCACCATCGTCTCTGCAATCGCCTCGAGCAGTGTCACCTGCTTTTCTGACACCACATTCGCGGCAGTCGTCTCTGTCGAGTCAACTACCTCGGGTTGAAGACGAAACAGACACTCCTCAAGCGCCGTGGGAGGTGGTCAGGTGGACTAAGTTAAGGATTATCTCTGGACAGGTGTTCTCCGAGGCTGGGAAACGCAACTTTGGGAAGCCCACATGTCTAGCCGTTTCTACCTCGATAGCAATAGGTACTTCCAAAGGGTTGATATTAATCTTCGATTACCATCAAACTTTGAAAGCTATTATTGGGACCGGTACTAAAGGTAGGCACATCCCGTTCACGCTCCTCGATATACTCGCTAATATTCTGTAGCTGCTGAATGTGGCAGTGTCACTGCACTGGCCATCTCTGCGGACTACTCAACCGTCGTTGGGGGCCACGCTGATGGCTATATATTCACTTGGGAGATTGCGAGGCCAGCCAGACCTTTCCTCCAGATTCCACCGTTCGACAGGTCTCTGCTCACTGGCCGCCATCCAAATGGTCACGTTTCTGGATGTGCTATCCTGCACGTTGGCTTTCTGGGCACAAGGCACACTGCACTTATTTCTGCTGATGATGGGGGCATGGCGTTCTCCCATCTGGCTACTCGAGGCTTGGGGGCTATAGCACGAAGCGTCACGACCACGCGATTGCTGGGTCGCTATCCAACCAGTGTTCCCTCGATGGAGCGCACGCGCAAACCAAGCTCCGTACTTGCCTTCTCACCGTTGCCTCTTGGCAATGTGGAGCAAGCCAGTGACAAAATGGGACTGACCGCAATACTCACCCCTTACCTTCTGGTCATAGTGTCCACTACTCCAATCGCTCAGACTCAGCACAAAGCTCCGCGGCCGAAAGCTGTCGCGGCACACAGCGCTTTGAGTGGATGCCTTGCCTGGTTTCCCGCAGTAAAGCTCAAAGTTCCGTCTACTGACTCTGGCGAACCTATCTCTCGGACAAAGCTAGTGTATTGTTGGTCGAACATACTAACGGTGCTTGAGGTTGAGGAGACGGAGAAGCCGCAGCCTGTGGAGAAGGACAAGCCACCAGATCTGCATTTCCGTCCTCGCAGTCGGTGGATTAGCGAAGAGGCTATCGTTGCTGTGCAATGGCTCAGCAGGTCTGTCCTTGGGGTTTTGACGATCAGTCAGAGGCTGGTAATACTAGAAGACAACACACTCCGCATGACGGATTCGTTTGATCTGCTTCACAAACACATCTTCCATCAAGACCTCTTCTCCCGGCAACTTGGCACGGTGGTAGAGCACTTAGACGAGGAAGACAGTTCTATGCATGGAGTCGTGGCTGATGCATTTCACATGAGTTTTCGCGCTTACAAGGGTCGACTGTTCTTACTGGGATTCAACGACGTCTCGGTCGGCACTCTCTCCAACTGGGCAGATCGGTTGCTAGCTCTCATGGAAGACGGCGACTTCATCGCCGCCATCAGGCTCGCAACCTCCTACTATGTGGGCAGTGCGGACAAACTGACAGTAGGTTTGCCAGATGATGACGACACGCGACACGACATGGTGCGAGAGAAACTGCTGGAGATGATGGCCGCTTCTCTGAAGTACACGTTCTCTAGGACACCAAACTCAACTCCGGAGGATGCAAGATCATCCCAGCTAAAGCAACTAGCGGTGGAATGCTTCACCGCGTGTATCAGCATGAACGAGTTAGACTTTCTCTTCGATGATATCTACGAGTGGTATGAAGAAGGCTCGAGCGAGGATGTGTTTCTGGAGACGCTAGAGCCACACATCCTGGATGACGAGATTAAGGCTGTCCCACCCGCTGTACTGAAGGATCTCGTCTCGCACTATACACTGCAGAATCGTGGTAGCCGTATCGAAGAGCTGATCTGTCGACTGGACACTCGGACAATCGACATTGATCAAATATCTACACTGTGCAAACAGCACTATCTCTACGATGCGCTGATTTATGTCTGGAATCAGGCGCTGGGAGACTACGTGTCTCCACTTATTGACCTTCTCTCGCTTGTGAAGACCGTTGGATACGACGCAGACAGCCCCGGTACGGGCGCTTCAGTACTTGTTGATTCGGCGATGAAGATGTTTCCGTATTTGGCATATACACTCACTGGACGGGTATATCCGAACGGCTTGGAGCTTCCAGTCAGCGATGCTTCCAAAGCGAAGGCGGAGCTCTACGGATTCATCTTCTCTGGCAAAGCCATACCATGGCCCCAAGTTGGTGGCTACGTCTTTCACACCCAAGCAGACGCGTCGCCCGAGCCATCTTTTCCCTACCTTCGAATGATTCTCAAGTTCGACACCAGCAGCTTCATGAGCATGTTGAACGAAGCATTCGAGGATAGCTTTCTCAATGGAAGCCAGGACCAACAATCTGATGACTACTCGGCGTTCGGCGAGAGCGATAGACAGGTATCGAGATCGTCCCTGACTCGACAGTATATTGTGAGCATCCTGCTGGAGGTCATGTCCCCCGAAGAATTCGGTCCGCAGGATGCAATTTATCTAGACATGTTCGTTGCACGCAACCTGCCCAAGTTCCCTCAGTTCATTCTCCTTTCCGGATCGTCGTTACACAGAGTCCTCGAAGGACTGTGCAAGTACCCTTCGGACGAGGTAGCCGACGACTGCCAGTTGAGTGTTGAGTATTTGCTCTCGATCTACCACCCATCAGACTTGCAATCACTTGTCCCTCTTTTCGCACAGGCCGGCTTTCACCGGGTCTTGAAATCGGTCTACAAGGGCGAGAAGCAGTATGCAAAGCTTCTTGAAGCTTGTCTCGACGACAAAGACGATCGTGAAGCTGTGTTCGATTGCGTTGGCGACTGCTTACGGCCAAGCGCCGGTCTCACAGCAAAGCAGACGCGCGAAGTACAGGCTGTCATTATTAGTCACTCAAGAGATCTCGCCGATATTGATACCGCAAGGACTGCCCGGATCTTGAAGGCATATGCGCCTGGACTGCTCCGCCAGGTGCTAGATGCGCTTGACGATGGATCGCAGGCGCAATATATCTTTCTGCGAACTCTCCTCGAGCCAGGACTGCATCAGGAGCAGAGAGACCTCCAGCCATCACCGGATATCTCTGATATGGGCTTCAC
>NAJN01000134.1:0-34900 GCA_005059845.1 Cryomyces minteri
GGGACAGGCCGCTCGTGCGAGTCGTGTGCTGGGCGGGCGTTGCGGCGTATCGACGCGGTGGAGGCGAGATCGCTGTGCGCGAGTTGCGAGAGCAGCAGGAGAAGGGGAAGGAACCCTTCGCTCAAGAGGCACTGGCACGTACGGACTGCAAGCGCAAGCGACAACCAAACCCACAGATGGGCTTCCGCACCAAGACCCTGACGAAGAGCGTCGTGTCGTGCCGCTGGGGGCGGCAGCGCAAGTTCGGTGGGGAAGCGGAGGACGCGGACAAGGGATTCTTGGAGCTGAGGCAAGTTGTGGCGATGGAGAAGGAGAGAGCGGAGTGGGCGTGTACGGTCATGTAGGTTGGTTTCAGGGCTTCCTGGGAGCCTGGAGCTAGGGCGTGCGTTTTTGGGTCTGGAGTCTAGGTCTGGATAGTGTGATACTCTTGTTATCGCACCGCTAGATTGTGATCGAGATAAACCTGAATGCTTCCGTTGTTCTTACCAGCCCATGGTAAAGCGGGCAGATGTTTTACATGATAGCAATTCGGCGGAGCCTTTGCCCTAGCGAACCGGATCAACACGTCCATAACGTGCAGCCGCAGCTACCGCGTCCGCCCAACTTCGATCATCTCGCTCACCGCAGGCGAGCCCAACCTCAATGCAGCAGCGACAGCGAGTTCCACACGATCGTCGCTAGCATAGCTAGGCGGCCTTTGCATCTCCTCCCCTTCTCCGGCTTCTTCCTCCCCCCTATCGACTGTCCCCAGACCATGGCGCACAAGACCACTCTGTCCTTGCCCAGTCGCCCTCGACAGCTGTGGTAGCGATGTAACTCTAACAAGCCACTCTGTAGGATGCGAGTGCGAGGTTGACGTGTCGTTTCCAGCCTTCCGCCAATGCAGCAGATTCGGGTCAGCGCGGACGCTACAGCGCCAGAGCCCGTACGCAGGCGGAGGCATAGCGAGGTCCAGCTCGTCGTCCTTCTCGGTCCGCGCGTCGCCGATAGCGGCTTCTTCGTCGCGGGCGAGGTGTACGCGGACGGGTGTTGTGGGGGTGAAGTCGTTGTCGTCATCGGCGTGCTCTGAGCTTGAAAGATGTGGGAGGAGATCAGGGATGCGCGTGTTGACGCGGAGCGGGGGAAGATTGGGTGTCGTGGTGGTGGTGGTGTGGCGCGGACGGAGGACGAGCATGCAGAATTTGATTAGGGAGTGGAGGAAGCGAATTAGGGTGCTGAGGATTAGGAGGACGAAGAGGATGTGGAGGGGAAGGGCGAGGTGGTGGTTGGTAAGGGCGATGGAGAGATCTATTCCTGAATCAGCAGTCGTTCAAGTTGAAGAAGTGCTTCGGTATAGACGATATCGATGCGATGTAGGAGGGACTCCTTGAGAGCATGGCTCGTGAGTTGACGCGGAGACGAAGCTTCGGAGAATGCTAAAGACCGAATCTTTACTTACAGATTGAGAGCAGCGAAGCGAGAAATACAATGGAAATAGAGCACAAGAAGAACTTCCTCCTCTTAGCGGTACGTCTACTGGGAAGCCTTCCTCGCTCGCAACGGCGCCTTCTCCATGCATGACGCTGGCGACGGATCGCCTTGCGCCGTGTCCTTGCGAGCTCGACAAACTGGTCGAAGGGCGGATGGATATCGACTTGCGTAGATTGGCGATGGCACGGGTGCATACGAGAAGGACTATTGGTAGGAGAGTAAACCTCAGGTCTGGAAAGATGAAGATGATGGGGGACCTGAGGAGAAAGAGGACTTTGCAGCACCTCATCCGAGAAGGCGACCGCCTCTGTTTGTGGATGTCGAACGGTACTGTTGGGTTGTGTTGCGAAATCGAGTCTTGTTGGCGTCGTGCTACAAGATGATGGCAGGGACAGCCGTTCAGGAGCGTACAGAGACCGCTGTAATATAGTCCTGACATCATGCTGGATGGCAGAGAGGCGGAAAGCTTCTTGTGGGGGTTCGGTTAGGCATAGGCCCGGGTGTACATGTGCAGGTCGGAAGTCCATTTTGCCTTCGGAGCAGTCTCCGGTAGTTGCGGATTCAGTGTCAGGAGTGATAGAGGTCTGGCCGGACGTATATCACTTAGCGAGCGGAAGAAGGAGAAGTCACGGCCGTCACGCCTCGTTCGGAAAAGACTGGATTTGGTATAAAGAGTCGCAAGAGATTGTGGACCGGTAAGACTGGCGTCTATCGAACTTGCATCCTCCTGGCTGATGGGAGAACTGCAAAAGGCAGATCGAATGACACTCAGCTCCGAAGCCGTAAGTGCCGTCGTCTTTTGAAGGGTAGAGAGCGTGAAAACTGGTAAGAGAACGGACCTTTGTGTCCGTTTGTACGGAAACTCAAGTCTGTTGATGAGCACGGGTGATGTTTATTATTGTTTTCCTCAGCTATGATTGGACATGGAAGGACCAAGCTGCTAGTACGACCGTTCATGCGAGGGCCATACAGCAAGGGCGCTCCAGTAGGTCTGAAACCGCAGTTGCAGAGGGGGCGTGGTAATTATTGGTATGGCTGTGCAGGGCGACGACAACGGAGTAAAAGATACCTGATAGTGGAGGGTTGCATGTGAGTGACGAGACGAGGCTTCATGGAATGAAACCCGAGCATGTGAAGGAAACAAACAGAGAGACGCAAGAAGAACAGTCAACGTCTGAGGGCGCTTCCATAACGCGACCTATAAAAGTCCTTCAGCAAAGGCCAAGGGAAACGTTGAAGCGAATGACAGCCACTAATGGCGGCCGCACTGCGCGAGCAAGAGCTGATACATTGATTTAGTTCTCTACACGCAGTTTAGCTGTTCATTGCCTGCGACGTGGAGATGGCAGGAGGTGAAAATAGCCATCGCATGTGAAACAGGTACACTCTCGCGCTGTGGGAAGGAGTGCGTGCCGATGGATTATTTCTCCTTGTTTTGGTTGTCGTCCGCCTCGGCCAATCAGAAGCGCGTACTGTCGATCAAGTAGTGCGACACAATACAACATCTGAAGCAAGGGCAGACTGTTCATTTGGCTCGCAGGATCACCGACTTGAATTCAGTAGTGGTATGCCGAATTAGACACAAGTTGTAACGCCACAGACATTGCGGCAAGTGTGTAACTATGGTCGCGTTCGTCTCTTGTCCCTCTCCACTCCTGTCTCGTGTAATAACAGTCCTCACTCTCTCACTCATCTCTCATCGCAACCATGACTCTGATTACCGGGGCCTCCCGATGTCCTCGTACGTAGGCCAAGAGCCTCGGAACGTTCTTCAGTGAGGAGAGCTCCGTGCTCGATATGATAGAGGCTTCTCATGGCGCTGGATACAGCGGCTGCGCACGGGGCGCATTTTCACACCGCATCTCACCTTCCAAGCTCTCCGAGCAGCAGCGTACGGTCGGAAGATCCAGAGACCACTGGAAAAGCCGGTTAGCAGATTGTAGTCTCAACATTTGGGAAAGACCAACGTAGCGGTTCATCGCCTGGTCCAAAGCGCACGTCGTTGACCGCGCCTCTGTGCCCAGGCAGTTTGTAGAGCAGTTTCCCGCTGTTCGCTTCCCACACCACAACGCTACAATCTCCACTTCCTGCGGCTATCCTCGTTCCCTTGCTGTCCCAGCTCGCTTTCAACAGGTTTTTCTCCATACCCGTCGGTGCACCATCGTACGTCCTGATGTGTCTATCGGTCGGAGCGAAGGGCCTCACATCCCAAGTTCTTACCGTGTTGTCGTGCGAATTCGATAGCAATGTCTGCGCATCGGGAGAGACTTGGAGGGATGTAATTGTGTCGGTGTGGCCAATCATGGAGTAGACAACGGCCTTCTTCCGCATATCCCACACTTTTATGTCGTTGTCTATGCCGCCCGTGAAGAGGTCGTTGCCGGCTTCTGAAAGAGCAATGGCCGTGATAGGGAATTCGCTTTCGATGAAATCGATGGCGTGTTTCTGTCGAGGATCCCAGATCTGCAGCATAAGCCTTAGCAGGGGAGGCTTGGCTCGAAACACCTGATGTACTGACCCCGATATATCCATCATCACTCCCGCTGACAAGCAGCTCCTCTCCGCGCTTGCTGAGATCCATGCAGTTGATGGTCTCTTCGTGTCCAATATGCCTCCGTATTCTTTGACCAGTCTCCAAGTCCCAGCTCGCCAACATCATGTCCGCTGACGCCGAGAAGATCACTCTCGAGTCGCGAGACCAATGGAGGTCAAGTATCGCCCCCTTGTGTCCTTGGAGTATTCCATAGTTGTCGCACTCCCCGCTCGTATGCCATAGCACTGCCTTCTTGTCAGGTGAGGCCATCGACAGGGAGGTTGCAGTACGAACTTATTTGTCGATCCATCGAGCCGGATGCGACATGCTGTCCTGTGGGGTCGAACCTTGCCGCAAAAACCTCTCCGGAATGACCTGTGGATATTTCTAGCCAGGTTCGATTGAGACCATTACGATGAGTATGTACCTGTAAGCTCCATGACAGGCGCTTGCAATCCGCCAGTCCTGTGTACCTATCCACCGGAAGCGCAATCAGCCCATGATTCGCGCCTTGATTGCTTCAGCTCCGAGCTTAACAAGCTGTGGATCACGACAATGGACTAAACATACTGATTGTATGACCGCGCCATTTCCGTCTCTTATTGCGAGGTTGCTATCTGACTTCTGTCTCTTGACAAGTTGCGACGAGCCAAAGGCGGCGGAAGCTGGACGCTTTTCAGATGACATTGTGAACTACTGTGAGAGATGAATTCTTTTGTGTGGCAGTTTTTCTGCAAGATGACAGAGGCAACGCTTATAGTGGAGGACATAGTAGCTAGAGCTGGTGGTCCGGTGAAGCTGGGGCATCTAGCAAAAACAGCACGCCCGGAAGATCCCGCCGGTGATTGTTGCAGCCCACGACCAAATTTAAGGGTCCTACGATTCGCGGTGAAGTCCATATCCACTTTAACAGAACATACGACGCTCAGTTACGCTATTCGTTGCTGGGTCCTCAATATCCTGGTTTAGGCGGTGGACATTGTGCATCGTATCTGAGGTGCCATGGCTTCCTCCAAAAATGCCCGGCTCGGCGAAGAGTGAGCTCTCTGGAAGCTCCCGTAATAACAAGCCAAACTAATGGCTTCACAGGGTATGGAAGTAAGTCAGCATCGCGCGATAGTCTCGCAACTTAGATTTTGCAGTTGACACTTAGCAGGTCGCGAGTAGATAAAGTCAACGCCGAGCTCGTCACTCTCACTTATGGAACCATCGTTGCCCAGCTGTGCAAGGACTACGAGAGCGACTACGTGGAGGTCAACAAGCAACTTGACAAAATGGGCTACAATATTGGGTTACGACTCATCGAAGACTTCCTGGCTAAGTCCGGTACTGGTTCCTGTCCCAATTTCAGGGAGACCGCCGACATGATATCCAAGGTAAGGGGCCAAGTATCGTAGTCGATGTTGATGTACTTAAAACGGACGGTCTCTAGGTTGGCTTCAAGATCTTCCTGAACATTACACCAACCGTCACAAACTGGACGAACGACAACAAGCAGTTCTCCCTCATCTTTGAAGACAACCCATTAGCAGATTTTGTGGAGCTGCCTGACGACGGTCGTTCGCAAGACGAGCTGTGGTATTCAAACGTTCTGTGCGGAATCCTGAGGGGAGCGTTGGAGATGGTAAGAGAAGTTTTCCACCGCCCGGTGCACTTCTAGCCACTCTTGTGTTGGCGAGCAATACGAGAGAATTCTACTGACGATGAGAAGGTTCAAATGCAGGTAGAAGTTCACTTCGTTAGCGACACACTCCGTGGCAATGGCACGACCGAGATGAGGATCTCTCTGATAAGATTCATTGATGACGAGATGCCCCCGGATGATGAGTAGGAATTGACTGTACGTCCTTCGGTGTAGGGTCAAACAAGGTGGGCTCGGCCCAAGAGCATGGCGTTCCAGGAGTTCTGTGGGTACAGTCATCATCACTGCATTCCAAAGGGAAGGGCAACATGGAGATTCGGTTGAGTAGGTAGGCACGGTGTGACGGTGTCACGGTGTCACCAATCTGCAGGCAGTCGAAATATAGATGCGCAGTCCCAGATCAAGGCAGCGTCTTCGAGACATCTTCATCATGTCAGGCTAACGTGACGGGGTGGAATCTGGTGTGCGGTTCACTTTCTAAGTGCTTGCAGCGATGGAGACTGAACGTCAGAGGCAAACAGGACCAATCTGCACAGATTGTGATGAATCTGGTGTTTGTCGTGGACGGGACGGACACATCAGTTTGCTGCGACTCCACTGCATTGATAATAGAGCGGTGGGTTATCTTCAAGATACCTGCTGATGTATGCGATTCACTACTGCTTGAAGGTATCTTGCAGGTAATGCATGCTCGACAACTGATGTGCTGTCGTTGCTTGCTTACTTCTCGCACAGCCTAATTTGGAATCGCTGCAGGGTCACGTGTCCCCGTCTTTTTGAGGGTGGATAAGCCCCAGCCAAAGCCATCCGCTGCACCATCAGAGATCAGAGTCCACAGGTCGACATCCCCATCACCCAGATACTGTCGCCGTAGCGCTGCTAGTTTCATGCGCATCGCGACACAGCTTTTCGCAACGCTCCCACATGCTCCCCCCTATCGTGTGGCAATCTCCCCGACCCTTTTCGACGTTGAACTGTCCGGGTGTCGCGTCACCGCCCAAGAATCGAGGCCTCCGCTCCGAAACCCACGCCAGCTTCACGCCGCAGTGAAGACCGATCAAACAGCACAAAGTCGAACATCGTTATCGAGCGACATTCGTGTGCGCTACATCTATACTCCATCAACTCACACTGTGCAACGCACTGCGCGCTCGACCCCACCTCAGCCCATCACTGCGAAATCCCGTGCCCGCAGACGACGATACCGACAACCTTGCAACTGCTGCAAGAACATCACCACGGCCCTGCAGGCTCGAGGCCTGGTTGATGTTCTGATATGAGTCAACAACAATTGAACATGGGCGGCATGGGAGGCGGCGTGCCAGCTGGCGGGCCCAACGGCGGTGGGCCTCGTGCGAATGTGTCCGACTCGCACAAGCAACTGAACACCTACATCTACGACTACTTCCTCAAAAACCATCAATATGAGCTCGCAAGGGCGGTGCAACAGGAGATGCCCGTCAATATTGGTTCGGCAACCAAGTTGAGTCCCAGCCGTAGAGATATAAACGGCGTGGACGATGCTATGGATACGGACTCGAAGAACGATCTCCACAGGCGTCCAGATGATTTGCCCCCAGCAGCGATACCGAACGAATCCGCAGACGGCTCGTTTCTGTTCGATTGGTGGTGTCAATTTTGGGACTGTTGGGGTGCGCATCGAGGAAAAGCGAAGCCCGGTGACCCGGCCAGTCAATACTTGGGTCGTGTACAGGTATGTTCATGGATCTATGTTGTACTTTGAGAGGATCGTGAGACAGTACTGGCGGAACTCGGTTGTCTTTTGGGACAGACCAGATGCTAGGGTTGTTGAAGGCCCCAGTAGCTTCAGAGTGTCCCTGAAGCACTTGAATTTACCGATACCGTGTTCTTCATCTTCACACTCGTCTCTTCCGACAAAACAATGCTTACAAATGCCGTCGCAGCAACAAGCAAAAATGAAGCAAGACCAACAGCAGCGGATGCTCATGAACCCCAACAACAACATGAACCAGTTCCGCATGATGGGTATGCATGGTATGCAGTCCAATGGGATCGGCATGCCTAATGAACTCAAGAAGACCGCAATGCAGAACAGTCGAAACGCGTAAGTCGTCCAATCTTGCTAGATCATCTCTCTCCGGAACGTTGACTAAATATTGGAAACCCGTATATAGAACACCAGCACAGATGCAACAGATGCAGCAGCTTCGGAATATGCAACAACAACAGCAGCAGCAGCAGCAGCAGCAGCAACAGCAGCAGCAGATGATGCAGCAAACACAAATGCAGCGGGAAGGCTCAGCTATTGACATGAACAGTCAACAGCGACCTCAAACCCCCGGATCGGGTGATGCTCCTTCACCCAAAAGACCTCGTCTCGAAGGCGGTGATTACAACGGCCAGCAGATGGTCCCGGCTGGCAGGGGACCACCGCAGGGAATGCCAGGACAGCAGGTGGGCAACCCAGACGCGGCCGGGCAGATGCTGCTTTCACGAGGAATCAATCCTAATCAATTGTCCACTCTACAGTTCAATACGTTCCAGGCACAGAACCCAGCTGTCCAAGCGAAAACTCTACAGGTATATAACCAGTCCATGGCCAACCAGACAAGACAAGCCATGAGCAATCCTAACATGGTGAAGGGTATGCCCAACGCTGGGGTCGTATTGCAAGGCTCTCCGACTCAGCAACAAGTCCTGGAAAGCGAGTTCTATGCTGGCAATCAGATGCGGGCTATGCCAGCCGGTCCAGGAGCAACCAATTCGGGAAATCATGCGCTGCAGGACTACCAGATGCAACTCATGCTTCTCGAACAACAGAACAAGAAGCGTTTGCTCATGGCCCGGCAAGAGCAGGACAGCTTGACGCATTCCTCGGGAGCAGCACCAACAGGACCTCCCAGTGGCGCCTATGCGCGAGAGCTGTCCCCCCAAGGAAGCAGGTCTGGTCCTTCGCCAGGTCCCAACGATCAGATGAAGCGTGGGACGCCTACCCTAGGCCCGACAGGTCTGCCTGGCTCACCCAGGCCTGATGGTTCGATGCCACTCAACCGAGGTTCTCCAGCATCAGGCTTCGATCTTCCACAGGCGCCTTCACAAATGCCACCTCAGTTCTATGGGCAGATGGGAAACAAGATGAGCGAAGGTATGATGGTTCCGAATGGGGCTATGCAAAGACCTCCAGTCTCCCATCCTGGCTTCAATCAGCCGTACAACCAGCAGCAAATAGAGATGTTCGCGCGGCAGCAGCCAAACGGTCGGATGCCAAACGGAGCATGGCAGCAAGGCCCGCCTCAGATGATGATGCAGCAGCAGCCGGGACAGCAGGCGCCCAATATGACTCCTCAGCAGCGGAATGCAGCTATGCCGCCACCTCCAGCACCGCCGGTTGGTGCTGACGCACAGAGGACGCAGCCATCATCACCTCAGCAACCGCCTGCGCCTCCGACACCCTCGCAGAGCAACAAAACGAACCCAAAGGGTAAAAAGGATGCGAAGAATAACAAGGTACGAGCATAGTGCTGGTTCCGACCCATCATCAAACTGGCTAACCAGTGTGCAGAAACAACCTGTTAAGAAAGCACCGGCGGCCACTACAGCGTCAGAAGCAGAACCTCCCGTAACTCCAACACCTGCGACACCTATCACCCCTATGAATGCCAGCTCCTTCAACAAGAATGGGGCGGGACCGCAAGGTAATCCGCAGCCGTCTGCGTCTGCGCCTACTATGCCTGTAGCGCCCCCGCAGCCCGACCTGAGTTCGGGTGCGCCATTTGGGTCTCTCGATGGTAGCGGAGAGGTAAGACTTCACCAGTGGCCTTCTCAATGGCCTCCTCAAGACCACTTTCACTAACGACTTATCCAGTTTGGACTGAATATGGACTTTGCGGAACTTGGATCCCAAGACGTGTTGCAAGAATTCGATTTCGACGCCTTCCTCAACAATGACAACCAAGAGAACGGAGGCTACTCTTTCGATACGAGTCTCAACTACGGAAATGGCGATGGCTTGGAGACTGCGACTGGGGACGTCTGATCTGCGGCATCGACCACACATTGCACAGCCGTCCCTCTTTAACACGATTCGTCCTTCCCCCTCTTGCCTGGCGCTAGCTCCTTCCGATACGTGCCCTGACGATATCCTCATCTCTTCTGGGGCCACGTTGCTTAGATCTACCAGCCTTCGTTTCTGCTCGTCTTCGGTACTCGGTGATGGAATCTTCTGCCGAAATTAGGCATTCAAACGGTTCCCACATTCACCTCAGCCGCATGCGATAAGCCCTTTCCTGTCATGTCTTGAGGCCACCAAGTGATTACCAGAGAAAGCCTGAGAAGTTTCCTCCGGCTGTCGAATATCGCTAGAAGCTAGGCCGGCAAGAGAGAGATATCAGTATCTTCAGGTCAGCACCTCTAGATTCTGATGGGTGATCAAGCAAAATCAATGTTGCACATACACTCTCAACTGGCTGTTTCGTTCGCGGCCGTCTGGTCAAACATCTCGGCCAGTAGCTCGTTACCAGCGTCTAGTCAAACTCGCTTCACGGCAGGCTTTTGTTCTTGTCATATACCCATTCTTCAGGCTCCCTCCAGCCAACGTCTACTCTGATCCGCTCTTCTCAAATGGTGGGCCTGCTGCCATATTCCTTCCTGGACTAGCATTTGCGTTTTCATGGTCTGTCCTTCTTCGTACATTCAATATACACAACTCAGAAAAGCTCTGCTTGTGCGCTTTTTGCGCATCTTCTGGCATACTATCGCTCCTACTTGTGCTTAATTATTGTTCATCTTCCGATCGGCATAGGCGAATGGTCTCACTGTATAAACAGTGCACTGGGCCGGGAGGGAGGCGGAGGTCTCCTTTGGTTTGGATATCGGAGTCTCGGAATTTCTTCATCGCCCTTTGCTTTCCTGCTTCTAAAGGTTCTCCTTCGATGTCGTATCTATGAGCCCGCGCGCGAGGAGTTTCTCCGGTGGCGGGGAATCGGGCGGTGGAGTAGCTTACTCTTTCGAGTGCCCAAACGAAGATACTCGACCCATTGACCGCTCCTTTGGCTACAGATCCGCAGCCGGCACACTTGAGACTCTGCTGGTAACCATTGCTGCACGCAAGCTGCGTTTCAAGTTCGGGGTTGCTACATCGTTTAGTCGTCATCCACTACGTATGTCTTATTCCAAGACTCCACACACGAGAAAGATGCCCTTTGACCAACCAATGATCCTCCGCCCATGCCTCCCTTCATACACTCTCTTCCTGTCCTTTTATACTGTCGCCATACCGCAACTCCACATCTCATAAGACTTCTCGCCAACAAACAAACCCTCTCTCATACGCATGTCCATCCAATCTCCTGTTGCATACAGGCTGCACTCAACACTCGCAAACGGGAGAAGTGTCGCACTCGAAACTGTACATCCCACACGTCTCAGCAATGGTCTCGCAATCTCCCGCTCCGACTCCTAGCACCCTCTCTCCCGAAGTACAACAACCCGTTCGTCTACGCAGAGGAGAAAGAGAGAAGAGAGGCGAAAAAAGCAGGGCAGGAGGGCGACGAAAATGGGAACGCAACAACACGCACCACTGTCCGGGCCGACATCCCATGTCCAAATAGCAAGAGTAGCACGCGTACATGTCGCAGCCTGGCCCGGCACGGGGGCGGAGTAGTGGGTTCGAGTTGGGCACGGCAACGGGAGCTGCGACGGGAGCTGGAGCGGCGGAGACGGCGAGGAGGGTGGAGAGGATAACGGTGAGGGAGAGGGTGGCGGAGGTCGGGACGTGCATGGTTGGTGGGGTGGGGGGCTTGGGAATGGTGTGGATTATTTGAAGAGGTGAGTTGTAAAGACCAAAGTGTAGCAACCGAAGGGCTGAGAGTGATCGACTGCTGGACCGCTGGGTCGATGGGCTGAGCTTTAAGAAGGAGAGGAGCGGGTTTGTGTACACGTACAGCTCGTTACGTCAATCGGCGAGGACCGCTCTGGAAGGGATGGACCAGAATGGAAGGAACCACCACCTTCACCGCGATGATCGATGGATGGTCGGCTCTGCTGAGCCATTTACGAAGTCACACTGCGAGCGATCCTGAGGAAGTTGCCCGTTACTGTACGAGGTTCGGGAGCAGGAGTTTGCATGCACTCCTTGACGTGATTTCTAGTCTTCTACTCCCAGACTTCCGACTTCTGGACGCCGAGTACTACACGGTTCGTGGCGGAGCAGAGAGCTGGCCGGGAGGTTCGGAGAGACAGTACACAAGAATAGCAAACGGCATGCGGCAAGCCGTCATCACAGCATTTTGTGATTGAGTCCTCCTCGTAGTACTGTATGTGTGATGCGCGATTACAAGCCTCTGCAGAGAAACCAATGCTTGACCAATAGAAGAAGCGGACGGCTGCTGAATCGGCGGAGTACGAAATGTGTTTGGTGATCTTTCAAGGGTACGTTATATACCTGTGGAACGCTGCCAGCAGACTCCGATTCTCGAGAAGATCTTCACCCATCCACTGCATCGTACATGGCGGCCTGCGGCAGCAAGTTGTGTCCTGATCGATGGCGGTGGTCCAAACAAGGAGAAGCCAGGAGACGGCATTAGGGTTAGGGTCCCTTTTGTGATTCTCGCGTCCACGCGAGGTCCATCAGACAAACATCCCCGTCTCTCGGTGTCATTGCACGCTGCAACTATGGTACACACCAGAGCCGCAGCAGCAGCTAGTAAGACACAGGGAGATATCGAACCGCCTGCCAAACCCTCTCCAAGCTTCAAGGGCGGCCTTGAGCAGTTTCAATACGCTCCCGCCACGTCAATTGATCCAGATGCTACAAGAGCAAGAAAGGTGCTTTCAGTAAAGAACTCTTCTGCCAATCGCCAGTTGAAGCGGCCGAGAGGACAGGACACGGAAGACAACGCAGACCTCGACTCCAAAGGCTCACCATCTCCCTCGTCGTCCAAGAAGAAAAAGCGCACGCCGAGCAAATACGCAGATCCCTCCAAGTACGCCCATCTCCCCACCCCCCGCGACGTCCTCAAGGCGAACTTGATCTGCGTCTTCGTCGGCACAAACCCCGGCATCCGCACCGCCACGGCGGGCCACGCCTACGCCCACCCTTCGAACCTCTTCTGGAAGCTGCTGCACTCCTCAGGCTGCACGGACCGGCGGTGCAAGCCCGAAGAAGACGTCCATCTCCCGCGGCTGTACGCTATGGGCAACACGAACATCGTGGAGCGGCCCTCGAAAGACGCGGCTGAGCTGTCCAAGGCCGAGATGGCTGCTGGAACGCCGATACTGGAAGCGAAGATCTTGAAGTACAAGCCCGAGGCGGTCTGTATTGTCGGCAAGGGCATCTGGGAGAGCGTGTGGCGGTACCGATATGGCAGGCCGCCAAAGGCTTCGGAGTTCAAATACGGCTGGCAGGATGAGAAAGAGAACTTGGGCAAGAGCGAGGGCGAGGAGGTAGATGGGGAGGGGAATCTTTGGAAGGGAGCGAAGGTCTTTGTTGCCACGAGTACGAGTGGGCTGTCTGCTTCCACGAGACCGGCGGAGAAAGAGGCGATTTGGAAGCCGTTTGGCGAATGGGTGAAGGGTAGAAGGGCCGAGAGAATGGGGAAGTCTGGAACATGAATCGGCAGAATGAAGGTCAAAGCCGCTGTCATCGATCTCGTAGGCTGGTCAGGAGACAGCGCCCCAGGCCGTACCAGACCATGGCCGGGCAGGAGAAAGGACGCAGCCACGGAACGGACGCGGGCGTGCGTTTAGTCCGTATGGACAGAGCTGGAGTCCTAGCGCTATCACCACTGGGCTCCGAAAGCCTCCAGATGTTCTGCCAGGCCTCTGCGCTCGGCGCCAAGTCCACGAGGTCTTATCCTCCTCCCCTCCCCGGCGCAAGAGGGGCGAGCACACACTCAGCTCCCTTGCCACGGCTTACATACGACGTTGAGAAGCGGCGCAACCTTGCAGTCCACCACTATTCCATCGTTTGCACCACAAGCCGCCAGGTTACGAAGCCCGCTGGCACGACACGATCGTCGCTCGTGATGGCGCCTTCGGCCACCACGTCCCTAGCGGCGTCCAACCTCTCACGACATCTGTGCAGTGGCAGAACACCTCCTCGCTACACAAGAACGCGTCGGCGTCGGCGAAGAAGCAGATTCCCCATCTCAGCTGAAGAGCCAGATGGTCGCTTGCTCCGCGGATGAGAAGGAACGTTGACGGCGGTCTGGTCGGTTGAGGACTTTCGCCGCACGGTATCGCGCGGGCGGGTGAGAGGGTCGGATAGCAAAGTTTGGGGGAACTCTGGAGCTGTGTCTTATACGCCATGGACCTGCGCTGGTGGTTTGTTGCACTGGGAAGTCGGAGCAGCACCATCGGTTGAGGCGGTGTTGCTCTATTCGTCCGGCTTTCGGTTACAGTCAAAGCAATGCAGTGGCACTCTCAGGTACGAAAGCAGCCTCGTTCGTAGGAGTCGTTCTCTCGATCCTCGCGGCATGGGTAATAGCATCCCATTCTCTCCCTCCACAACTAGCTCTGCACCTCCCCCGCATCCGCACGACGTTTCATCTCGCGCCCCTTTTCCACAACCAATCGCGCTCCGCAAACACAACCTCGAACTCGCACGCCCCGAACACGCCCACGGCGGCCATCAGGTCCGCGTCCCCCTCCAGCCCCTCAACGCCCTCGCCCGCGGCATCCCTCTCCTCGTGCAGATCCCAGCCGGCCTCGACGCGGCCGCGCCTGGTAAAGAAGACGTCGACGGCCATCCTGGCGCCGTGGCGATCCGTCGCCGTGTTGCCCTGCCCGTAGCCCGGCGGGGCGTCCGGTGGCGAGAAGGTCATGCCGACGCCGACCGTCTCGCCGGGCTTGAAGCTGGTCGTGAAGTCCTTGCCGCCCCACGTGTCGGCGACGTAGCGGCGCCCGTCGTCGCCGTGGATCCCGAGGCTGCTGCGCTCCCAGCCGGGGAGGCGCCAGGCCGGGTAGGGTGGCGCGAGGAAGCCGATGGCGATGCCGGCGTCGGCTTCGTCCGAGCTGGCGGAAGAGGCGGAGCCGCCCATGCGTAGGACGCGCAGCTCGAAGTAGATTGTTTTGGGCCGGCGCGTCAGGAGTGGGGAGTCGGTCAGGGCGGAGTAGAGCGGGAGCGAGGTCAGGAGGTAGGTATCGGTGCAGTTGGCGCGGGTGCGCACACGGTAGGTGCTCGGGACGTGCTGGGGCACGAGCGTGCCGGCGAAGGAGGGGGGTGCGAGGAGCGAGGGCTGACCGGCTTGGAGGGCGGCGTGCTCGGCACGGGTGAGGGGGCGGGGCGCATACAGCGGGTTCGTGCGACACCAGTCGTGCGCGCGGTCGGCGACAGAGAGGGAGGCGTTGGCGGTCGGGGAGACGTCGTGGCCGAGGGAGGGGGGCGGAGGAAGGAGAGAGGTGTCTGGAACTTGCTTCCAGGCGTCGTTAGGGGGTGGGTCTTGGAACTGGCTGGCCTGTGACTGGTGTCTTTGCGAGGAGCGAGGTCAGCGGATAGGACCTGAAACCTGACTAATTGATGTGCGGGACGTCACAAGAGGAATCGTGTTTGCCGCGGATGACACCGCTGCTTGGGAGGCAGGCCGATACTACAACTAGTGGAGAGAGAAGCAACCTACTGGAAACCCTGGCTTTTAGACGGAGGCGGCCCCTGCGGAGGAGCAAAATCATGAGCATACGACGGAGGCGGGCCCGGAGGAGGGGCGTAAATCTCACTGCTGCTGTTCCCCTGCCGCTGCGGCGACGGAGCGAAAGTCACGTGTTCCTGCAGCCGATGGCCAGGAGGCGGGCCCGGCGGAGGCCGAGCAGCACCAGCAGCGGATTGGCGGTTGGTCCACGAGGGCGGAGGGCCCGGCGGCGGTTTGTACTCGTTCGTCATGGTGGAGAAGAAGGATGCTGCGGACTTGCGGCGGTGTGCTTTGGGGAGCTTGGAGGTGCTGGCGTTGCGTGGGCGGTTGGCGAAGCTGAAACTGCGGCGGGGGTTGGGCTTGGACCTGGTGGTCAGGGAATAGGCGCGTTTGTGAATGTTGTCTTGGGAATGGGAGAAGGTGAAGTTGTCTGACAGCCGGGTTAGTACACGACACTGAGTAGGGAGTCGTGTAATTCAAGGTGTGGAATGCTACAGTACCCCAATGGTAGTAATAGTTTCTGGTTTCTGAGCCGAAGCAGAGACAGCCCATCAAGCGTGCGGAGGAGGACGAGGTGCAATATGGTAGGATTGTGAGTGCGGATGATGACGAGGTGAGGTCGAGGAGAGGTGCGGGCGGGCGGTGCAAGGAGGCGCAGTCGGAGGAGAGCTGTCGCGCTGTTTCGGGTCGCACTTACCGCTAGAGACAAAGAGACAAGACCCTAGGCTGAGAGACTACACACAGTCTCCAAAGCGAACGAGCAGAGGCTGTGCAGTGTATGTTGTATCTAGATGAGAGCAGAGAGCCAATGGAGATGTCCTCCGTCAAAGCGGACACGTCAAGTACTAGTCGCCTCCGACATATCATAACTCCACGCCCGTTCAAACGAGCACCTTACTCTCCCCATTCATCAACTCCGCAAAGTGCACATCCCTCATAGCCACCAGCTCGCTCTCATCCCTCAGAACGCCTCCATCCCGCTTCCGCTCCTCCTCCAGCGCCTCACTCAGCGTCAACGCGTTCCGTCTCAGAAACCAGCTCACAAGCCCTCCGCCCTTCTTGATCTCATCGTGCGTCGAGATCCAATACTTCGCCTGCAGCAACCTCTGCGCTTTCAACCCGTTGTGCGCTCCTAGGTTGAGCTGCTGCTGCCGTCCGATGCTAATGTCGTGCAGACCGTGCAGGAAAGCCAGGGTGTGTAGCGGGGGGGATGCGGAAGGCACGATGCGCAGGTCTTCGTTGTTGATGCCGTGAGGCGTGTATATTACCGCTTCCGCAACCTCGTCCTCGTCTGAATTTCCAGTGTTGAGCGCGGGGTTACCGGCATTGGAGTTGAATGCAATGAGGAGTGCGCTGTGGTAGTAGAGCGCGTCTTTCTCTGATACCAGGCGCGATATTCCTAGCCACTCGGGAAGGGGATATAGGGACGTGGAGCGCCAGTCTGCACGTTGGCCTGTAAATGCTGGGATCTCTTGCACGAGGCGGAAGTGCGACCATGAAGAGATCAGGGCTGCAGCCTTCTTCGTTGCGAAGACTGGTACGTTGGGGTGTATCTCCAGCAGTGTCTCCTTGTGGCAGTGATCCGTGAACTCATGCGAAATGGCAACCGCATCAATAAAGGTCTCGATGTCGCCACCGTTGGAGAGCCCGTTGGGCTGCCTTCCCTTGCCCAGGCGTAGCCCTTCCGGTGCGGCGAGTATCTCAATCTCCCTGGCTAGCTCCTCAACTTCCGCGATGTTCTTGACTTTGCTCTCTTGAGCGTGCCATTGTTGCGAGAACCACTTTGCGACGTCGGACTGGCCGCCTGAAAGCCAAGGATCAATGAGGACGTTGAAGTAGACGCGCCCGCCGTGTTTGGTTGCCGCAAGAGGGCGAGGTACTTGAAGAAACCTGCTTCGCAGTCAGATGGATGCTGCTTTGAGCGGCTTGTAGGGAAATACTCACCACGAGGTATCTGGATTGAGGTGGTGCAACAGTGGCCGCCGTTGGGCTAGTTCGCGAATCACGGCGTCTCTCAAGTCGAGTCGGAGCTGGGCAGAAGGAGCATCCATCTGAATGCATCGTCGAGTTCACAACCGACTTGTCCGTGTGAACGTGTTCCGATGACAGCGGGAGATGGCTGGCGGCGAATGTGGCTCGCGGCACCCCTTCTGTCTAGGGAAAGATGCACAGCTGCTACAGTATATCCCGCGTCTTCCCCAGTCGTAGACTTGCAGCGGTTTGAGACTTTGATTCAAGACAGTTGCTCAGAAGTACCGTACAGAATCCCACGTCAGACCAGCGCCGTAGCTCCAAAACACGTCTATACCTCCTCTACGTTACGACGTGTACTCCTTCTGCAACAACTTCCCAATCGTCTGCAGCTGGATGTTGCTCGTACCCTCATAGATGACGCCAATCTTGCTGTCCCTGAACATCTTCTCCGCGATCCCATCTCTCACAAAGCCCATCCCGCCCATCCACTCAATCGCCTGCCCACTCACTTTTCCGGCAACCTGACTAGCGAACAGCTTCGCCATCGCCGCATCCTTGATGAACTCTTGGCCAGCTTCCTTCTTGCGGGCAGCGTTGTATACTAGAGCGCGCGCGGCACAGATATCGGTGTAGGCTTGAGCGAGCTGGAACTGCACGCCTTGGAACTCGCCGACTAGCTTTCCAAACTGCTTGCGGTCGTTCCAGACGTAGCGCGCGGCGTTCTCCCAGGCGCCGAGGGCGAGACCCGTCATCTGTGCTGCGATGCCTATGCGGCCCTCATTCAGCAGCCCAATGGCGTACTTGTACCCCTGGCCCTCTTCACCAAGTAGGTTTCCCGCTGGGATGTCCACGTCGTCGAATGTGATGACGCAGGTCGAGCTCGCGCGGATTCCGAGTTTCTTCTCCTTCTTGGAGACGGAGAAGCCTTTCATGCTCTTGTCGACGATGAAAGCTGTGATGCCCTTGTAGCCTTTCTCGGGGTTCAAGTTGGCGAAGACGATGAAGAAGTTCGCTTCCAGACTGTTCGTAATCCACATCTTGGACCCGTTTATTCGATAGCCGTCGGACGTCTTCTCGGCGCGTGTCGCCAGCGCGAAGGCGTCAGAGCCGGAGACAGGTTCAGAGAGACAGAAGGAGCCTACACACAGCGAGAGTTAGTAATCAGAGACGGAACTGCATTCACTGCAGCGCGAGAAGCGTTTGGATAGCAGCGAACATACCAACAGTGTCCGTCGCCAACTTAGGCAACCACTTCTTTTTGCTTTCCTCCGTCCCGTACTTCAGGATACACGTATTCACCAACGTGTTGTGTACATCAACCATGACGCTGACGCTCGGATCCACTCTCGCCAGCTCCTCAATCCCCACAATAGCAGCCGTGAAGTTCATTCCCGCGCCTCCATACTCCTCAGGGATCTCGATGCCCATAAGACCCTGCTCGAAGCACTGCTCTATGATCTCGGGATCCATCTTCTCGCTCTCGTCCATCTCACGTACTTTAGGCTGGATGACTTCGTTTGCGAATTTGGATACCTGCTCGGCCATCATGGTCTCGGTCTCGGACATGTGCGTTATTGGCGTCGGCGCGATGTCTGATATGTCGAGTGGCTCGCCCTTGGTTACGATTTGCTGGCGGCAGTGTGTACTCGAGGTGAGATTGCGGGCACTGAGTTTCGTCAGTCCTGTGCTATCAATTTGCAGCGTGGATGGAAACTTACTGAGGACATCTTCGTGGCACTGCGGTCTTGACAATAGAGGGGCGAGGAGCAGCGACTCGGGCGAGAGGCCGTAGGGCTTTCGTGAATGAAGCCATAGTGTGGTGTACAGTAGGAACTATGAGTTGGCGAGAGAAGAGCTCTAAAGTTTCTATGTTAACAGTAGAAGATGGATGTGCGGACAATTTGTCGAGATGAGATCAATGAATCTTCGACGCCTGCATGTGATGGTTCTCCTCAGGGCAAACCGAGGATGCCGAAAGTCAAAATCCGCGGCATAAGATCACCGACGCTGCAAGGAAACAACCACTTTACGAGAGATCGCCGAAGAATCTCCTGCACAGAGATCTCTTTTCTAACCCAGAGGCTACATCAACATGTGCTGTCCCGAAGCTTGTAGGCATGTGTGTAGGTCGGGGTAGTTTACGCAAGTCGATGTGGAGCAGCGGTGCGAGCACTATGAATACATCAAACGCTCAGAAGCCATCATCAAGCATCTCCTCGTCTTCATAACCGTCGCTTAGCTCTTCCTTGAAGATGTCCTCTTTCCTCTCGACCTCAAGCTCACTCCTACTGACAGCCTCAATCTCCTTCGTTGGCAACCGGACACCCCACTCATCAACCTGCATCAGCTTCGCCCACACCTCACTGATCCCGTGATCTTCTGTCCCAATCTCCATTCCTGTCTCTGCAAGCACGTACCAACCGCTTTGAGGTGTCTGTACGAAGGCCACTCCGTCACCCAGAACACCTGGCGCACTCTGTGAGATCTTCTCACCCGGACGACGGACACTCTCAACTGTCCACTTGCCGTCCAGGTCGAGAGCAACCTTATGAGCAAGGACTTGAGAAGAAGTGTCGAGCACTGGCGTGCCTGAGATTCCACCTTCGTGGACGTGCGCTAGGACAAAGCGCTGCGCTATGGCACGGTGGTGAGCTGCTGTAACTGTCCGGCTGATGCCGTATGGATGAGTCCTGGACGGGGAAATGTCAGAATGATAGACGCAATGTAGTATAGATGGAACAGCCGAGTATGCCGCGGTAACATGGGAGATATATGCAGCCCAGTCGCGCCGAAGATGGTCAATGACTTCGCCGGTATGACCAAGGATGTAGTATATCATGTTGTTCTTCAGTGTGACCTTCCATATGTCTGCGTAGTCTCCAGCTGCACCGTCAACAAGCAAAGCCGCTTGACTGCTCTTAGGGAGTATCGGCACGCATTCGATGAGTTGCTGGTCTTTGGTGCTGTCCAGCATGCTCTCGAAGCTACCTCCTAAACCAGAGACCATAGCATATATCTTTGTCGTCCAGAAACGTTTTGCTATTTCCCATTGACCGGGAAAATCTGGATCTGCAATTAATCTCAAGTCAATATGCGGGAAGCAGAACCTGTGCGTGTTCGACCGAGATGGCGGTTCAATGCCTCTCGCTGAGAAGAGCACACGCCACAAGTGCTCTCCAATCCAGGACTTCGTTCTGTCAACGGCTTGTTTTCTCTCAGCAAGTCTGCCATAGTACCATGGTCTGAAGTCCAGTCTGCTATACAGCGGGTCGTGCATCTGAGTGTATTGAAGAGTTCGTTGGCCTACGAATTCGACGTTGCATAGATGGTAAAACGATGAGATAGATGCGATATAGAAATCTCTCGAAATAGACGATAGGAGACGAAGAAACTCTTCCGAAGTATAACTAGATGGAAACTTGGCGAAGTTGGAACCCACGAATCCGCCCTGTTCTACTAAGGGAAGACTCGACCAACCGAGACGAGAGGTGCGAGTAGCCACCAAGGCCACAACGAGACAGAGGCGATCAATGGAAGTTCTCTGATCTTGACCAACGGGCCAATTAGGGATTTGAACGGCTTTACGCAGCATGTTCTCTCTGCACGATGCATCATTTCCGTTCTTGGCACTGGCGCTCGTACCTATGTCAGAAACAGTGCCTTCCAACACCGGAGCAGGACAAGCATGGCTTTGCTGAACGGAAGAAAGATGATTGGGCTTCTGTAGGATGCGAAGCTTCAATTTCCTTCTCTTCGTGATGTGGAGAGCAGTAGAGTCCTGCAACTTGACCTGCATTGAGATGTTTCCCCGTCTCTCACGACCCACGTCCGGAGACCCGGGCAGTAAGCCACGCTGCGCGCACAGTCGTGTCTCGCAGCCTAGATCGACAGCATGGTGGAGTGGCACTTGTCTGTTGTGTGACAATCTCGACGAGGAAAGAACCGAGGTCTCCGGTCTGACATCAGAATCGCGCTTTTCGAACGTTAATGGCGGGTCAACAGCCTGTACGTCACTTTCGACTTCGTCACTGGCTTGGTAGGGTGCCTGACCCGTTGGCCCCTGAATTGAGCTTCTAGAGACTGATCCGCCTCGGGTAATGGGGTGGTTATGGCTGTCTTCGGCGTCGGAAGGCTTTGGCGGTGTGGGTTCGATCTCGAGGCCCTGGGACTGTGCCGTGGTTGCATGAACCAGATGGTGTGACGGTCCTGATGTGTCTTTGCGCTGCGTACTAGCCCTGGCATTTGTCGCTGCATCTGGGCCTCTGGATGCTCTGTTTGCAAGGGCTCTGGCGATTCTCTGTAGAAGACACGCATAGGTGAACAAGCTCCCGCCGATTGGGTTCACACAAGTTCCCTACCTGAACCAAGTCGGCTTTCTTCCCACCCACAGTTAGTCCCAGCTCCTTTGCCCTAGCCTGCAAGCCACCCGGGTCAGTCGTCCGTGTGCTGCAAATAGGCCATAAAGTAGGCAGGTCTTGCCTTGAGCTCGGGGACTTTAAGCTTCGTCAAGTCCGACATATTGTTCTGGTCGATGATAAGGTATGGACACTGGCAGAACCCTTCGATCCTGATTGTGTCGAGGTCTCTACTCGTAAAGAAAGAATGATGGGTCGCGCACTAGAAGCTTCCACTGTTGTCCGTCTGAGGACGGTTGAGATCAGCCAGGCCCAGCTAACTGCATCTCCCGGGATCAGAAACGAATACCACGCTGTCGGGTTCTGCTGATAGACGCTGCACGTTGCGCATGTTTTGCATGATGGTCACCACAAGCTTTCCCCAAAGAACGCTCCTGGAAGCAACTTGAAGCAGGCTTCTTCATGTGCGACATGTGCAGTCACGTTTTCACAGATCCCGAGCCTCCGCTGTCCTTACTTTGCGCCTTCGCAACTTCCCATCAGGCTGCGTGCCTATTAGTCAAGCAACGCTTCACGGAGAGGAATCGCTTGTTCCCCGTCGACTAGTGTTTGGAACTACTACGCGCTGTATGCCCGACGCCGCCAGACCGAAAGCTTCCATAGCCCCGGTGCTGTTGTCCCTCCGCAGCTGCAGACCAAACCACGACCGAGTGAGACGATGGTTCGCATCCGAGCCTCGTTTCTAATCGAGAAAGCGCGGTTACCGAGCGACATCCAGCGCACCCTAGGGCTCCCTCGCCATCGGGTCAGTACGTTGAGCACGTAGGGGAGAAATGCAATACTACCTGGTGATATGCTTCCGAGCTGCTAAAAGCGAAGCTAGCGTCGCTACGTTTCGTTTCGTTCGAGACTCTGTACTATGATGGAGCCGTCTCGCACTTGTTGCGGCCTAAGCACTGAGCATACGTCGCTGTTGCCAACTACTCGTTGGGTGTCTCTTACGCGTCAAGAACGGCTCCTACCGGACAGCAGCAACGCTGGAGTACAGCAGAGCGGCATCTAAACATCAGAATCGAGCACCAGAAAGACTGTACTCGGAGTTCACATTGTTGCAGCGTGACCTTTCTCGCCTAAGACAAGTCGTTTTCACGGAATTGATTCGGGAGACGTTGTGCCAGTATGCTGTATGTGCACTCGGCGCTGCTCGATTGTGTGTACAGACTGTTTCATGGTGTGAACGGTCGGCTTGACAACCTCGTCAGAGCAGAGAAGCTGCTGTCAGTCGCAGCGTAACGGAGGATCCGACAATCGAAACTGCTCGCTTGTCCCCTTCTGTCCCACGGCTTTGGGACGTCCCGAGCTGTCGGGCCCGCTAGCTGGGCGAGCTCTGCTTTTCTTGGGTCATGCTTCGACCAGTCAAGCGCCGGTGGCCTTGCGGGAGTTTCGATGCTCCAAGGGTGAACCTTTCAGCTTCAGCGCGGAACGGAACGTGCGATGGAATCATTGAGGGCTGGAACCGGAGAGGCAAGACGACCGATAAGGATCGAACTTCCAGGGGACTTCGCGGCCCAACTCGCCATCGCTATAAGACCCGACACGTGTCCACGTTCTGCTTCATGTTTTTCGCGGATGGCAGTCGGTATCGCTGAACCGGTGTCTTCGATGGAACAGAAGCCCGGGCAAGATAGAAAGAAAGCCCAAGCATGCGGCGTGCTCGCCGGCCACAGAACACTGATACAGCGTGCGGGCGGGCGGTGGAATTCTCACGGCGAAAGTCGCCGTGGAAAGACAAAGCGTTGGACACCACCTCCTCGATCTTCTAGACGACTGCAGGTGCCATGCAGCATCATTAAAAGGTGTGGACAGGCTGCAGGGTTAGGTACCATGAGTCAAGTTCGGCTGAGAACCCGATGCGTGTGCAGGAGGATTTGAGTTGTTCTGAGGCCTAAGGACCCTCTCCTCGCTGTGACAGCCTATCGCGATGCTACATACGAGATGCCGTTGTGTTCCGCTCGTTCGTGGCTGTCTTTCTCCAAGCACTATCATGCAATCATGGCTTTCAACTTCTCCAGACCAAATCGTACGATGCTGACCACTGCGATCAAACACTCGGCTGGGATGCGGCAAGGGGACGTGATCTGGGACCAGTCTCACGCTAGGTTCTTATGCGGGACTACCTGAGAAGTCGAGCTCTGACACCCAGCGCACTGGATCCGCCAAAAGCCCCTTCTGCACCTAAGCGCTGCAGTCCTCGGTCCTGCCACCGTCGCTGCCAGGAGCACCGGGCGTGCTTCGGGTGTCGAGGATGGTAGTATCGACGGTCCCAGCGCGAGCAGAGCGTAACATGGCGGCGCGCCACGACGAGATGGCCGGGAGGGCAGCGTCCAGTGCTGGAGCAGGGCATGAGCGAGGGTGTGCGGCGCGAGCGTCGGATGGGTCAGTGGTGCTGCTCGAGTCGCATCACCACCCCATCCGTGGCCGGCGTGCTGCCAACCTTGTTCGGTACCAATGCCCTGGCCCGCTGCCGCTGGAGAAATAGCCGGGCGCTGCTAACTTCCGTCTCGAGCGCTCCGATACTCTGGGCCTCCCACTCGCGCCTCGTTCCCTCTGTGCCTCCCGCAGTGTGTTTAATAACAGGGCCCCGCCCCCAGGCGTCTCCCACCTGGGAAAGCGCTTTCTTGCATGAACAGCACCCAACCCGCACGCCTCCTCGCCCTCCCAGTCGCCCCCAGCTGCTCTTCCCTCCGGCCACCAGCACCTTCCGCTCGTCGTGCTGCCCTTGTCGAAAGCGAATCGGCCGCTCTCGAAGCCGCTCCAATGGTGACGATGGCATCGAATGGGTACGTCCAGGATCCAGCATCGTGCGCTTCTGTCATCTGCCCCTGCACGCACCCGTCCTCGACTTCTGCAGACAGTCGGCCTCTGCTGCTGAACACACACGTCGCATCTGCCAGCCGCTTGTGCTCCAACACCGTCGTTGATCGACTGTTCTGACATGTCTTCCGTCAGCCTGCCCGTCCCGATCTCCCCGCCCAACGCAGACAGCTACCAGGAGAATGGCCGGCTGTATCACACATATCGGAGAGGCATGTACTTGTATCCGTGCGATGAGGTACGACGGCCGCTTCCACTCCGCACTAAGGCCCAACACTGCTGAGACTCGTGCGATTAGGCCGAGAAGGATCGCATGGACATATACCACAAACTCTTCATGGTCGCGCGGTCGGGAGAAATACACCAAGCTCGCATCAATGCTGGCAGGGAACCGCCACGAATACTCGACCTGGGTTGTGGGACTGGCATATGGGCGATTGACATGGCAGAGTGAGTGGTACCCAGGCATCTCGTCGAGAGTAGCGATGCTTCTTGATGTGGACCGCGCTGACCGATGACTGTATCACGCAGCGCATACACTGGTGCAGAGGTTCGTGAGGATCGGGGGTTCCGTGCCACTCGCCACGCTAATGAGAGGGCGTAAAGGTTCTCGGACTCGATCTAGTCAACATACAACCAGAGAAGTAGGTTGCACTTTGGCTGCCATTTTTGATGATACTTATTGGCGAAGCAGGATCCCACCTAATCTGCGATTCCGAGTCCCTATGGACTACGAAGCAGTCTGGACCCTTGGTGAAGACTCGTGGGACATGATACACCTACAGCAAGGCTGCGGGAGCGTAACAAGTTGGCCAGAACTATATCAGAAGACCTTCACGTACGTTGTCGAGCAATTGCTGTCGCGAGGGGTGTTTCCTTGTCGGGAAGCTGACACGGAATAGCCACCTCAAGCCGGGCTACGGATCCATCGAGCAGGTGGAGATTGACCTGCAACCGCGGTGCGATGACGGAAGCCTACCCATCGATTCTCCCGTCAGACAATGGTACAGCCATCTGGCGGATGCCACGGAGAGGTGCGGTAAACCGATAGCGTACCAGCACAACACCAGGCAAATGCTTGAAGCAGCAGGTTTCATCGACATCCGTGAGCAAGTCATCAGGGCGCCCTACAATGGCTGGCCAGCAGACCCACATCAGAAAGAGATAGGACGGTGGTACAACCTGGGGCTTACTGAAGGGTTGGAGGGTCTCAGCATGGCACCGTTCACCAGAATATTCCGCTGGCCCGCGGATACCGTCACAAGGTGGATGCAAGACATAAAGGCAACAGTGTGCACACGGCGGATACATGCGTACAACAACATGTGAGTGGCTCTGTAAAAGCCATGGCGTTTGTGTGCAACTGCTGACTGCGACAAGACATATCTGGACAGCAAGAAGACCGGTGCAATGAGTCTCTATCACGAAGCATCTGGGCCCATACGCACGCGACTATTGTCCCTATACGGATTGATCATAGTATCAATCGAGACCTGTTGCATTCTCCGGCAATGCTACCCAGAGTGGTATTTCACCGACGAGGTAATACGCTGCCTGGGATTGCGTAGAACGACATTCGCTTCGTCCTCCGCTTCGTCCACACTCGGCACTTGGCGGTCGCCCCCCCCCCTTTTTGAAGTAGAGATTTCGCGCACTCCACGTCCGGCGGCTGTCTGACCAGACCTTGCTCCGACCCTTCATCTTCTTATCCTCTCGGCAGGAGCCTTTTCTTTCTGACATCTCATTCCTCGGTCCTTAGCGGGGTCACGTATGAACGACTTTTCTTCCTCCAAAACCCCCGGTCCGGGTCATCAGTCACCAACGGCGTTGTCCTCCAATCGCGGCTCACCACATGTCGAACTGGGAAGCAGGTGGCAGGAGTACTTCTGTATAAAGGAGGTGGTGCTTTTCCCCACATCGTTTTGGCGTCCCAGTCTGGGGTTGTGTTTACCTTCTAGACTGATATCCCTCTAGCGTGGTCTCTTTGTTTACTCAGGGATTCACACATCTGTCGGTCGGGCTGCGTTTTGGGAGGGATGGGCTGGGCTGGGCTGGGTTGGTTGGGGCTTGGGCTGTAACGACGACGATTTTAGGAATGTATACCCTACCACCAAGGATAGATCCTATGCCTGCTCTGAACAGTCTCCCCTTCTACAGTCTCCCGACCGCTCGGACCCGGCATCTAAGAACTCATGGTTCCTTCGTCGTATTGTTCCCAATCCCTGTTCTTATTGCAGCCACTTCCAGATCCCCGGGACGCGCGTGCCGGCGCTACATGCCAAGAGTACATCGCAGATCGAAAGAGCCAGCACAGTCAGTGGCCGAGCGAAGGCGAGCAGTCTCATTCTCGCACACGGAGTTGCCTCGCCCCGCGCCGCGGACAACGAAGCGGGTGATGTTCTTTCTCTCCATGGAACAGCAAGCACCACACTTGCAGACGTAGGCACACTGTGTTCTGGGGTCCCCTTTGCATCCCTACCACATTGCCGGCTTCCACAGCTCCGAGAAAGCCAACGTGAGCGTCTCCGGCTACGAACGTGGAAAGGCCGCACGCATCGCCGCGTCTTTCTCTTGCTCTGTCCGCTCTCTGCGCGTCCGTATGTAACCTCGCGGCTGGGCGGCGACACGCGAGCCATCACAACCGCACTGCGTTCTTGCCTGGAGCTCGTCCCGTCCACCTCGCACATGCTCCCTGCCTCTGAACCTCCTGCTGCTTCTCTGGAGTGATCCGATGATCGGACGTTGGGCGTTGGGAAACAGGGCAGGGAACGTCAGAAAAGGCAAGAAGGAGTAGGTTGAGCCGGGCGTCGGTCACGGACTCAGATCTGTGAGGTGCCGAGGACGTGAAAGTGTCGGCGGTCACATGCGTAAGGGGACAGCGGTACTCGAAGCCTGGTCGTCGTGGCAGATGCATTGATCTGCCTTTGGGAAATGCTAAGAGTACGTTGAAGAGGACCACATGCACCATAACGCCGCTGAAATCGTGTATAGCAAAGGCTCATAATCAGAGTCATGGTAAATGAAAACTACCACTCGACGTCCGCAATGTTGTGTGGTCCCATAGAGAGTAGACGCATCAAATACACCGCTAGTATAGGCAAGCATCCGCCATGTACAGAGCTGCTGCGACAACGCTAGATAGCAACGGTCTCCCGCAAAGAAAACTCCTTCAATCAAGGCGCCGGGTATCACGAGTCAGTCGAACACACGCAGCATATCGTAAGAGGGATGTTCGATCGCCTTTCTCAGCATCATCAGCGGATCCATCTTCTGCTTCTTCGTCTTCCTGACCTCCACAACGTCTCCATCATCGTCAGTCGTAGCGTCCTCTATGGTCTCCTCTTCCTCTATATCGCCACAGACGCCCTTGTCGAGGAACATCTTCATCATCGCCTGACTGTAGCCGCTGACGAGCGCCGTGCCCTCCTGCTCGGCTGTCACAGGCTTCGGTACTGTAGTGTCCTCCCAGCTTCCCAGTCCCTGGATAGAGGGTCCACCAGCGAGATTCCAGAAGACTAGCATTGGCATTTCGTATCCGGCGTCCCTGAATCTCTTCTGAATCCGCTCGTAACTCGTCGACCATTGTTCGTCGTTGGGGCCGTATGGGTTCCGTTCAGCTTCGTCGAACTGCATGTCGCTAAAGACGAAAACCTGCTTGACCATATCTTTCTGCTCGATTTTATGCTCCATGGCTAGCGGGAGGATGCATTTCTCGAAAACTGCAACGAAGTTCGTGTTGTAGCCCATGGAGCTTTGCATGATGGCGTCTATCTTCTCTTTGAACGAGCGTGAGTCCTCTTTGCCACCGACACGATGTACCGCAGGCTCAGCAGAGAATGAGATGAGGGCGCCACCGAACGGAGGTTTTGTGACCTCGGCGATCAACAGAGACAGTCCGATCGAACTGTCTAGCGGGCAAGTACCATCGGAGAACATCGGGCTCACATTGAGCCACTGCAATCGCACAGCACTAGGGCATTCCACTGGCCGTCCGCCACCTTCGACGCTATGCCTGCCATCTTTTGCGCAATCATCTTCTTGGCGTTGGACGTCCTTGATTCCCCGATATGACACCCTCGGACCTGTGACACCATGAGACCTGGCATGAGAACGGCGCCAGAGATGCGCGTCTTGCCCTCTGCCACGCCGTCAATGTATTTCTCGAAGTGCTCAAGATCCTTCTTCGCAAACAGCGCGCTATACTTGTTCATGGCAAGGCTCGGCACCTTCTCGTAATGAATCTCGTTAAGAGTATTAGCGCAGATATCGCGCTCGACGATATCTAGGGCTTTGCGTAAGGGTGAGATGGTCAACCGACGGTATTCTTCTCTAGCTTGCTTGAGGTACGTGGTACGATCAATCATAGAAGGAGTAGCATCTGGAAGCGAGACTCGAGGGTAGAGAATCTCTGCGATTGATGTAGCAATCAACGTATGCTTGTCGTGGAATCGCTCGAGACTGGGCGCCCACTTAGCGGTTAGGGAGATCTGACCAACGTCTCTCATTTTTCCAGTCTTGAGCAGCTCGGCATCTGCCTTGAGCTGTTTTGCAAACAGGCGGGCCACAGTGAAATGTAAGGCGCGGTAAAAAGAATTGCCTTCGAGACGCTGTAGAATCTTTGCATGACGTTGAGCTTCTAGCGCGTGCTTCCGCTGTTGAGCTTCTTCCTTCGTGATGCCGAATCTTATCTCCTTGGGCTGCTGCGTAGGCTGGTCGTTCTTGGGGTTCAGAACTCCCGATATATCGTCAAGTTTGTCATTGCCGTCGACGCTCAGCACGAGGAGGTTCAACAGATCTTTCCAGTATCCATGAGCAACACCGTTCTTGACGTGCGACTGATAATCACCAGCCTCTATGGTCTGCGCCTTTTCGACCATCACCGTATCGCCGTCCTCTCTCATTGCAGCCGACTTCTCCATCACCTTCTTTTCAGCAATGCTCTGAGTTACCCATTTCAGGTTACTTAGGACCGTCATGGGGTGTTCTGCTGCCATCCATCTCAAGCAGCGGTAAAAAGACGCCCGATCGCTCTTTCCAAGATGGATACTCCTTGCATTCCAGATGATCTTCAGGGTCGCCAATGAGTCCTCTTTCCAGGCCGCATCTAGAAGTCCTCGTAAGTGAGGCCCCCACGTGGACTTCTCCACTTCTTGAAACAGGTCCACTAATGGCGACGTCGTTGAACTGTAGGCGACATCAGAATTCTCCGTAAGAATCTTATTGTGCATGTCTAGCGGAGACAAGGGGAGCGCAGGAGATAGCAAAGCTTCGGTGAAGTGTTGTCCAGTCTCCGTCTTAGTCCCTTGCTGAGGAGCCGTCTCGCTAGGATCGATCACTGAGTCCGAGGCGGAGGTAATGGCGGTCGTATGCTCCAAGTCCACTGCCGGTTCCGAAACCATTGTGAAGTCGTCGTCGTCGCTCTTCGCGCCGCTATCGAGCTCCATTAGTGCGGTGGTTTGCTCAAGCATATCCACCCGGCTCTGCATCAGCTCGGCCACGTGCTTTTCGAATTCGTCGTCAGGGAGAGTGAGAGCGACATCCTCAGGAAGGAACACCGGAAAGGTAGAGTCTGTTGAAGAAGTCTTGGGCTTCTCGTGAGGCTCTTGGCCGGGCTTCTGGTCCGACTTGTGCTGTGAGATTTGCTCCGACTTCCGATCTTCGACTGAAGTCATCTTCGCAATTTCTGACACGGCACACACCGCACTAGACGAGTAGCGAAAGCCCGGACGCAGGGTTCCCCACAAATGACGCTTGGTGGAGAGGGAACTAAGAACAGTCGAGTCGTCGCGTGTGGCACGTGTCTCAGTGCGAGACGGTGCAGAGACTTGCAAGTGAAGTGAAGTGAAGTGAAGTGAAATGAACGGAGTAGCGTGAGCAACAGATTCAATCGAGAGTATGGTGTGGTTCAACGAAAGAGTCCCTTAGCCCTGGTTTAAGAGGATTGAAGGCGGGAAGTTGATGGTGAGTCGAAATAAGGTAGAGTCACGCAAGGCAACCACGCGCTAGTCTAAGCGAATCCGCTTTTGGCCACCGGAGGAAAAGGTACATAGTAGACTCATCGTGACATTGAAAGAGCTGAGTTGGATTCTGCTGGTGCAGAGTGGACGAACAGTAGAAGTTTAATTTTGGATTGGTCGAAGGCAAAGTGAAACATGGACTGTGTTGAGCTCAGTACTTACTACGAGCTCGGTGAATGCAATGGTAGTGTCGGCCTCGATGTTTCAGGATTGCTGTATCAAGCTTCACTCCACGACAGTATGTACACCTAGTAGCCGCTTCAAACTCACCATTCCTGTATCTCCCCCGCCTTTGGCTTCTGCACTCGCACAATCTTGTCACAGTTGAGCAGACATAGCGGGTCGAATGCTTGCTTCAACTACGTCGGACACCCATTAGCTCTGTGTGACATCATGCAGAGAGTGTCAGAAAGGGCTGAAGCTTCGAACTTACCTTTCTCATTAGGTCGACCGCAGCTTCACCTAGCTCGTGGTTAAGGTAGTCACGCTTCACCAAGCCAACACCGTGCTCGCCAGTAGCAGTGCCCTCCATCTCAATCGCACGCTTGACCATGCGGTGGACAATGCCCTCGGCGATGTCGTGCTCGGTGTCGTTGTATAGGATAATAGCTACTCACATCAGACTCTTGCCTTCCGAACACTCATGGCGATGAAGTGGACTTACAGTGGAAATTCCCATCTCCAACATGTCCAACAATGCTTCCAAGAAGCCCGCTCTTCCTCATGTCCTCCTTCGTCTCCTCGATGATCTTCGGCAGCGAACTGATCGGTACCGCCACGTCTGTCGTCCACACATGGTCACTGTCGTCCCTCCTCTTCGCCATGACGCTCCACAATGCCTCCTTGCGTGCGCTCCACAACTCAGCGGCCTCGTCGTCATTCTTTGCGAATTCGAAAGACTTACTGCCGGCCGACTTCGCAAGCTTTTGCACAATGGCGATGTTTTCTTCGACGCCGCTTGCGGTACCGCTGAACTTGAAGAAGAGGGTGGGCGCTTCTTTCCACTGCTTGGATGTCCCGCCGGCGTCGTTGATGCACTTCATTTGTACGTCGTCCAGAATCTCAATTGCAGCAATTGGGACGCCTTCGCCCACGACTTTGAAGACGCAGTTCGCTGCTTCCCGGATCGAGCCGAAACTGCAGATGGCTACGCTGGTATTCTGCGGTTTGACTGTCACTTTGAGGGTCGCCTCTGTGACCAATCCCAATGTGCCTTCGCTGCCAATGAAGGTTCTTGTAAGATCGTAACCGGCACTGGACTTCCGTGGTCTCTGCTTCGTCTTCACAATGGTTCCGTCAGCCATGACTACCGTCAAAGAAAGTACCCAGTCCTTCATGGTTCCGTATCTGTACGCGTTGGTTCCCGAGCAGCCAGTTCCAACCATCCCTCCAATCATAGCGCCTGGTCCTGGGTCCGGTGGGAAGAATAGACCTTCCAGTGCAAGCTCCTCATTCAGAGTCTCCCACCCGACTGCCGGTTGCACCACAACGTCCAGATCGTCCTTGTGAAGCTTCAGAATCTGATCCATCCTCGAGAAATCTATACATATGCCTCCCCTCGTCGCAGCAAAGTGACCCTCTAGACTGGTTCCGCCAGAGTAGGCTGTGACCGGTATCCTTCTCCGGTGACATATCTTCATAATCTCACTGACCTCCTCTGTATTTTTCGGTTTTATAATAGCGAAGGGCTGGTCGCCGGGAAGACTGGGATACGAGGACCACTCGGAGCCTGAGTGGCTTTTGACGTCGTGTTCTTCAGTTGATATGTTTTCCTCTCCGACAACTGATCTGAAGTCTGTCCATGCGGCTTGCAGGTTTGTAGGCGCAACATTGTGCTGAGGCGGCGTGACTGCAGCTAGGGGTGTGGTAGACGCAGTGGATGGGGGAGCTGGGTTCAAGGTGCCTAGGTAATAGCAGGCCAAAGACGCTGAGAGTACCACTGGAGGTCACTAGGATTAGCTTCGTGATACATTGAAGGGTGGGACAGCAGTACTAAAGGTGGTCGCAAGTCCTCTTCCTCCTGTACCCAAAGTCCGTTGCGACGCAAACCGCGCCTGCTCGGCTCTTTCACGCTGCAATCGCGCCGCCGTGCTGTCATACAGTTGACCTTTGAACGACCTCCCCTCCTCGGCATCGTTCGCGTAATGTCGACGACCGATGTGGCCGCTATACGTAGGAGTTCGACCGGTCTCGAGGCATCTCGGGGAAGCCCATCGTCTCCGCACGCTCCGCAACGCGCCTGCCGGCTTGATCAATGCTGGCGTCGACATCATTGACTGATGCTGGACCTCGAGACACCTCGAACTTGAAGCATTGCGCGGTTGAAAGTGCAAGCGGGGTTTCGACTGCCGATCTATTCACGACACTGGAGAGAGCGGGCTCGGCACAGATAGAAGCCTTTAAACCGAGCTTAACAATGTATACAACTAGTTACACACGACCAAGGTAGCATTCCAGTCTGTACACAGACAGATTCAGCCAATGATTGTGATTAGTCGCAATACGTCTAAGCAACTTAGTAAACGTCAAATCTACTCCCGATACCACGGCGACTCGTCCGCACCACAGCCCTGAGCCATCGCCGCATGAAGCGCCCTCAAATGCAAAGTATGCAGTGACTACGGCCTATCCCATGTGCAGTACATCAGCAAGCAGCACCAAGAACGTAGCTTTCCCTCCCGACACATGCGACAGATATCCAACAAGTTCATCATCCCGATCAATTCGAAACATCATCTCGTTCCCATTCTGATCTTGCACGACACCCTCGATGCGAACCACTGCTACATTGGCCTTCTGACTGCCCGCTAGATGTCGAAGCTCGGCCAATGACCCTGAAGACAGTGCGCCCAACCAAACTTTGGGGTGAGTATGGACGTTCTGGATCTGCGAGAGCGGGTCGAGTCGGAAGAAGGTCGGAATGGGCCCAGTTTGAGCTGGATACGGGTTGGTGGGGTAATTGGAGGCACTGTAAGCAAGAGCCTGGTGTTGATCAGCGGTAAGGGAAGTTTCGCTGGCAGCAGCTAGGAGCAGGGTAGGGTCGATCTGGAGGTCGTGGTGAGGAGGGCCAGGGTCCATGGTTGTGGGTGTCACAGATCTTGTTTGCACGTGAGACACTGTATCCAGTAGTGCCGCTGAGCGTGGTGGTGCTGGTCCAGGGCCAGGGCCGACACCCGCTTGCTTCTTTCTCGAAGGGTCTCTCTTAGCCTGATCATCGCGTAGACGCTTCATGACATCCCTGCACAAGACTTCCATCGCTCTGACTTTGATCTGGTGCTTAGGGTCTGCATCTCCTGGGGCAAGAATACGTTGGAGAATCTCTGTCTCGGCGATCCATTGCTGCTTGAGCTCATTCCAGTGATCGTCTCCAGCCTCGAGTTTACTCGTAAAGTGATCCGCTTTGAGTATACTATAGAACCCTTCACGAATGGTTCTACTTTCTTCGGGGTTGATACCGAGATGGTTCTTGGCATCCGCAATGGTCATCCTGCTCTCAACCGTGCGCATGCGTTTGGTGACATCTGTGCAGACCACATCCAAGGAAAGCTTCTTCTGTTCCGTGTTCGTGAGGTCTCCAAAAAAGACATGCTGAAGGTGGGGGTTCTCATGGATTAATTTGTCCTTGACTGCCTGCCATTTCTCTGGACCAGCCTTTGTCTTCTTGATAACCCCTGCTTCATGGCAAATCTCTGTGAACTGATCACGCATCTGGCGGTACAGAGTGTTGTCCAAGCTCAAGTAAGCTTTACTCTCGTCGATGGTCGTCTCCGAAGGAAACCTTGGAGGACCTGGAGGATCGGCAGGCAGCCCAGCCCATCCTCTTGTACGCCTTCGACGCTTTCGAGTATGCCACTTCTCATCGCTCTCGACCTGCAACTTTTCGAGGCGTTGTTTTCTCTTGCATTGTATCTCCGGCTCGAGCTCGGATAACCCCTGGGGAGCAATGACAGGACCAGCTCCTGTGCCTGCATTTTCTTGCTGGAAGTCTGCATCAGTCGCGGTCACGAGCATACAGGTAGTGGACTTACCATGATAGCTTGCTCTAGCTCCTGCATAAGCCTTTCTGACTGTCCAGGTGAAGCCAGGAGAGCTTTTGGGGTACTCTTCGTACCATTGGGCACTCGAAGAAGCCATCTGTTCTTCGCCCGAACGCGCATGAGCTCACGTTCCTTGATCTCGAACCCTTCCTCATTCAGAATCCGCAACATGTCCTTTTGACTTGTATTTCTCTCCCATAGCTCCTTGGTCCTGGCGACGAGAGGTTCGTTCTTGTGAGCAGGACTCTGCTTGCTTGGGAAGTCCCAGCGCTGCGCATAGCGTCAGCCTTATGTTCAATAGACCCAACGGCGCTGGAAGAGAAGCATACCTTGAACTGTGTCTGATACGCTCGTTTGCTAGATCCATCATGTCAGCTCCCAATACAAAGA
>NAJN01001340.1:0-12070 GCA_005059845.1 Cryomyces minteri
TTTTCGTTATCGACCCTGTCAAGGACAGGTGTCTGCATTACGAACAGATGCGACCGAAACAGAGGGATAGATTTGTCAACATTGATCCCGCGATACTGTCAGGACATGGAGAAATCGATGTCCGGCAGGATCTTATTGACTGTGGTATTGACATATGCACGCCGGATGTTCTAGCGCTGTGGAGTGATAATTTCGACTACGAGGCTCCAAGGAAAGGCTTCCTACACAGCGTACTCAAGGACTATGAGCTCAATGGCAAGACAATACACACGCATATCGTCAACGATCACTATGCAGCGCGAGTCCGAAATCTGCACTCTTACGATTCCGTGAGTAAGGACATCATCTCGAGGTGGGCGTATCCACTGTGTCCAGACAGCAACCTGCTGAGAGACCAGACATACCGGCTGCAAAAGGGCAACATCTACAAGGAAGAGGGTGTGGTACTGGCAAGATCCTGTGTCCTCAACCGAAGAACGGTCATAGGCAAAGACAGCGCCGTCGGCGACGCAAGTACTATCACGAACAGTATTATTGGCCGGAATTGCTCCATTGGAAGAAACGTCAGGATTGACGGAGCGTACATATGGGACCACGCAGTCATCAGTGATGGAGCTGTAATCACAGATGCAGTCGTTGCCAACGAGGCCATGGTGGGCAAGCGGTGCATTGTCCAGCCTGGCGCACTCATCTCTTATGGTGTGAGAGTGGCCGATGGAATGACGGTAAAGGGGTCGAGCAGGATCACGAGAATGAAGCAAAAACGCAACTACGATTCGGAAGAACTCGTCAGAGGACTGAGCGACGCCAAGGTTGTCGGCGAAGGTGGCGACGGCTTTGAATTCGAGGACTCCGATGAGGAAAACGAGGATGAAATAGAGGGTCTCGCCACAGGAACGTGTAAGTTGAGCTGCACTCAGAATATTGTAGCACTGCTAACTATGGACTAGTATACAACATGGCGAATATGTCTCTTTCCTCCGATTCTATTTCCACGCTCAACTCCGAGGTTCCGTCGGAAGATCAGATCATGCACCACGACAGATCTGCAGCGGGCAGCTTCGTCTCAGTAGCCTCAGACGACAGCCACGCAAGCCAGCATGTCAGCGAGTTCCACCATGAGGCCGCTTTGGGAATCTTCGAATCACTGCAAAAAGGCGACAAGGCAACGGACATAAGCACGGAACTGACAGCGCTCCGCATGGGCCAGAATGCTTCGGAGCACCAAGTCCGCCGCGCGGTCATCGCCGCGGTGATGAAGCACACAGCCACTCTAGTGGAGTCCGGCACCACCGCACAGAAGGCGGCGAAAGACGTCATCACGAAGCTTGCGTCAATCCTAGAGAAGACAATGTTCGATCAAGACACCACGGCAAAGGCGGACCAGGTGGACTTCTTGCTCCTGATGCAAACGGATCTGGTTCATCGGAAGGAGAGTGCGAGCATCATGCTCGCGATCGCTACAGAGCTGTATAGACTGGATATCATCGAGATTGAGGGCTTCGAGCAGTGGTGGGATGACGACAAGAGTACGGCCAGTGAAGGAATGAAAAGCGTGAGGAGTAAGATGGGGCCGTTCATTGAAGAGTATGTGCTTGGAGCGGACGAAGAGGAGAGTGGAGAAGGCAGCGAGGATGAATAGTGTTAGTAGCGCAGGTCTACAACGTTACAGCGCCTCGAGCGGACCGAAGTACTTGCTGGTTATATCGCTACTGGTGGTAGATGTACACTCGTGTTGATGACCGCTATTCGAGTAGGCCCTTGACGCGTATGAGGGGTGAAGGACGGCAAAGCTATTGGCAAGATAAGGTAGGGTTGTCCAATCTTACCCTAATCTGATCTTCGCGGCGGCCGAAAGCGGCGAGCGCGGGCCGATGTACGCTTAACGCTTCCATTGCCTTTGCCTTATGCGTCTCTTCCAGGCTTTGGGCGCCGTGACGCCTCCTGCGTGTTGGTTGACTAAGGGTAACAGTAGCACATGCATCTGCCCTCCACACCTTACGCAGGCCAGACAAGAACAAGACTCTTCGACCGCACTGTGACCTTCGTTTTATACGTCTGTACATCTACTTCGCGGCACGCTCACAAGATCTTCCACTCCTGCGACTCGCTCACGCTATCTTTGTTGCCGGTCTCGTCACAGCGAGGCTCGGCTTCATACGTCTCAAGACGCCTCCTGTCACGCGGAAACGCAAGGCTACCGAGCTGACAGAGCAAGCCTCCGGCAAGCAAGAGGAACAGCCAAGCAAGAGGACGGAGAAACACGTCAAAGCCGACGTTGTTCAGGCCGAGGCCGCGCTGCCTGCAACCCCCCAGACGTTGGGCTCGCCCTCGATGGACTCTGACGACGACCTCAACAGCGTTGCTTCTACTGATGACGGCTTTGGTGAGGATCCAGACAGCGATGTGAGTTTGGACGGAGGTGAGTCACTTGCCGAGCACGCTTCCTGGCCTTTGCTGTTCCGGGTGGAGAGCGGAACCATGGCTGACATCTATGTTTGTCCAGACGACTCGGACCTCGACATCGATCTCGAAGACCAAGATGTTGGATTCGGCTCACACGACAAGGATATCAAGCCGGGAAGAAAAGCGTACGAGGTCGATTTCGCCGTCTACGGTCCCCTAGATATTCAGAGACACCAAGACCGTCAGATCGACGAGGTAGCGGCTATTCTCGGTCAACCTCCAGAAGTAGCAGCCATCCTCCTGCGACACGCGAAATGGAACAAGGAGCGCCTGATAGAGTCCTACATGGACCGGCAAGACGAGGTCTTGAAGCGGGCCGGATTAGGACCAACAGTGTCTGAAACACCGCAGATCGTCACAATAGAGGGTTTCATGTGCGACATATGCTGTGAGGATGGACCTGGGATGCAAACGTTCGCGATGAAATGTGGTCATCGGTATTGCGTCGATTGCTACAGGCACTACTTGGCACAGAAGATTAAGGACGAAGGAGAGGCTGCGAGGATAAAGTGTCCTGGCGACAAGTGCAGTAGAGTGGTTGATTCGAAGTCTTTGGATCTCCTCGTAACGGTGGACTTGAAAGACAGGTACGTTGATCCTGCGTGTACTGCGGAAGCGTTCGCTAATATTCTGGACGTCAAGGTACCAAGAACTCCTCACTCGAACCTACGTCGACGACAAAGACAATCTCAAATGGTGCCCAGCACCCAACTGCGAATATGCCGTGCACTGCGATGTCAAGCAACGGGACCTCAGCAGGATAGTGCCAACTGTACACTGCGCATGCAAACACAGTTTCTGCTTCGGTTGCTCGCTCACCGACCACCAGCCCGCTCCCTGCGCTTTGGTGAAGAAGTGGCTGAAGAAGTGTGAAGACGATTCAGAAACCGCGAACTGGATATCAGCCAACACGAAGGAGTGCCCGAAGTGCCACTCTACAATCGAAAAGAACGGAGGCTGTAACCACATGACTTGTCGGAAATGCCGCAACGAGTTCTGCTGGATGTGCATGGGATTGTGGTCCGAACACGGCACCAGCTGGTACAACTGCAACCGGTTCGAGGAGAAGAGCGGCGCCGACGCCCGGGACGCGCAGGCCAAATCACGCCAGTCGCTTGAGCGCTACCTCCATTACTACAACCGATACGCTAACCACGAACAGTCGGCGAAGCTTGACAAAGACATCTACCTCAAGACCGAGAAGAAGATGACGCAACTACAGTCCTCGTCCGGGATGTCCTGGATCGAAGTGCAGTTTCTAGAAGCCGCGTCCCAAGCCCTCCAGCAATGCCGACAAACGCTCAAGTGGACCTACGCGTTCGCCTACTATCTGGCACGAAACAACCTGACGGAGATCTTCGAGGAGAACCAGAAGGACCTCGAGATGGCGGTGGAGAACCTAAGCGAGATGTTCGAGAAGCCGACAGACCAGCTGGCCGGGCTGAAAGTCGAGATGATGGACAAGACGTCCTACTGCACCAAGCGGCGCGTCATCCTGCTCGACGACACGGCCGAGAATCTGAAAGCAGGTGGGAGCCACTACGCGTCTTTCTCTCCGCAGAAGTCCACAGATAACGTGCTTACGAACGTATACACGACAGGCCATTGGAAATTCAACGTCGATCTGTGAGCGATGCGATCTAGTGACAGACGGCACAAGCCAGGCGTTTGACGAGCGAGAGAGAGTTGGATCTTTCGGCGGCGGGACAGGCGCAGTGATACGATATGATGCATGTGAATCCGGAGCTTGGCTTGCATGGCTTTTGGGGTTGCAGGCGCTGGTGTATGGCTGGGGAGTCAGTGCGGTTCAGCATGGCGGTGGCTTCTTATACCTACCATTGTTGTTATCAAGGCTTCTCTTGCACATTTGCAGATCTTACAGTCGTCGTATATCTCACTCATCTTCGGCTGGCATCCTCACCTCGTCGGATTCGCGTTGGCTTGAGCATGCTTGAGTGCGCTCGTCCTTGCAAATGGGATCTCCCAACCCGGTAGCTGTCTTGCTAACCGCAGTCCCAACTCACTCCTCTGTGTTTCAATGAGGAAGGCTCGCTGCTGCCGTTTTGCGAGTTCTCGCTTCACACACGAGTGATTGGCAAGTAGGGAGGAGTAAGGACGGGCCAAATTGTGCGTCCTCGAGCGCTGGGTGTCCATGCCCAACTTTGTCGCGCTTTCTATTTATTTTTCCTTTCGCTCCTTCTTCCTGCTCCAAGCTCAGTACCAGCAAACGGACGCCTCGCTCTTGTTTACCGTACATAAATACTCGCATCCCGTCTTACTTTCTTCTCTTCCATACAACTACTACCTCAAAGCTGCCGGCAGCATCCAACACTCAAGCATCGTCACCTTACTACTCTCACTCTCCTTCAACCAACCACTACCTGAACAGCAGCCAGCAGCCGTGCATCGTCAGCATCAACCGAACCTCCTCACCTCGCACGCAGTCAATGTTTACCTCGTTCCTCCTCGTGCTCTGCTGCATCCTGCTCCCGCCGCTGGCCGTCTACCTCGTGCACGGCCCCGGCGACGCCTTCTGCCTCAACTTCTTCCTGACCCTGCTGCTCTGGGTCCCGGGCATCTTGCACGCCTTCACGGTGATCTTCAGCAAGGAGGGCGTCAGGGTCAACCACCGCGTCAAGAGGTTCAAGATCAGGGTGCCGGGACGGAGGAAGAAAGTTGCGGTCGTCGAGGTGCCGGTCGCCACGGGCGTGGTGTGCTGCAGCTCGTCTCTGACGGCTTGAGGGATCTCGCGCTTGCCCCCGTCTTTACGCCCCGACCGTCTTTTGCCCACGCCCTCGTCCACGACTTCCACAATCAACCGAGAGAGGCTCCGGGACGTCGCCGCTCGGACACGCACCTCGTCATCGCCGACTCATACAGCACGCCGGCCTCCTGTAAAGATGATCGTCCTCTGCATCGTCTTCATCCTCTGCCCGCCGCTCGCAATCATCTTCTGCGCGATCCGCTGCACGCAACCCTTCACAGGCAACGGACCGGTCATGCGTCGCCGCTGAGGCACGCCAAGTACGTGGAGAATGTACTCGTTGCTATGGTGTGTCTGTGGACGTGGAGCACAGGTTGTTCGGGCTAGTTGTTGAGTGGTGGTTTGTATTCTTTGCTTCTTGGAACGCTGCAGGCAAATGAGACTTTTTGCAGCAAAAGGTCGCACGTCAATTAATACACCTACTCCCTACGCGTTCGTCCACTTCTTCTTCTTCTTCTCGCCCCACTGCTGTTGTGTCTCTCGATTAATGCCTTGGGTCTCTAACCCATCCAGACACCCCAACCACCCGTAGCGCCCCAGCACGCCAAAAGCCCGACCCCGTGACTCCAGTTCCCCCATCAAGCAGCACCATGAAAGACAACCCCCCAAACAAAAGCTCCCACAAACGCATTTGACACCTCACACAACCACCCAAGCGACGCCCATCCACCCGCCCACGCCCACAAGCCCCAGAAGCAGCGCGCAAATCGCCATCAGCACCGCCGTCCCAACCCTCTCCGCCCTGCCCCCACCCGTGCCCATGCCCATCCCCATGCCGCCCTGACCACCCGTCCCGGACGCCTCCGGTCCCGCAAACACCCACGCGAGCGCGACCGCAACACTCGCCGCCCCGACCACGCCCAGCGCCGCGACGATCCGCCCCGCCGACCACCCGAGCACGAACTCGAGCCCGTGCTCGCGCGCGGCCGCGCCGTCGAGGCGGCGGTGGCGAGGCGAGGGCAACGGCCCGCTCAGCGGCCGCGGCGAGCGCGGCGACGGCGGGTACAGCTGTGGCGAGGACGGCGAGGAGGCGAAGCGGCGCAGGCGGTGCACCCACGCGTACTTTGCCCTTCCGCGGCCGGGGGCGCGGAAGTGCGCGAGGAGTTTGGCCTCGCTGAAGGTGGTCGAGGGCGCGGCGAGGTGGGCGTCGGAGAGGACGGGGTCGGAGGAGCGGGACGAGTGGTCGGGGCTGGAGTGGGGGTGCGCGCTGCCGTCGGGGTTCGGGGTGGGGTAGCCTCTGCTGACGACGACGATACGTTTCAAGGTGCGCGCGCCCAGGAGGCGGAAAGTGCGGCCGACGAGGCGCGCGTAGGAGCTGCGGAGGGCGTGGAAGAGCGCGGCGTCGTCGAAGTCGAGGGACTGGAAGTGCTTCTCGCCGAAGCGGGGGTTCCTCTTCGCTTGATCCGTACCTGCTGCAGCGGCATCGTGCGGCGTGCGCGTAGGTGCGAAGTCCGTGACGGCGGGGATGGTGACGTAGGCGGTGCGGAGCGCGGAGGAGAGGTTGTGCCGGCGTATGCTGACGGTCAGGAGTGAGTCGCGCTGTGAGGAGGTGGCGGAGAGCGGGGACGGCTTGGAGAAGTTCTTGCTGTGGTAGAAGGGGAAGGGCGTGCGGACAATGTTTTCGGGGAGGCAGCGGCGCGGGGTCGACGTGTCGATGGGGAGTGGAGCGATGGAGACTCTTTTCGGCACCGACGGTCTTGGTGGTGCGGATATTGCTCTTGAATTTCGTGCAGTCGCTTGGACGTCCGGTAGCGGCGCGTTCAGGTCGAATCCGTGCGTCGAGCGGTAGGAGCTGGGACTGCCGTTGCCGCTGATGTTGTCGTCGTGTTGCAGCAGAGCGCGCATCGTGATGGCGTGCACGCCGAGGATCTGATCGGCTTTGCTCGCGCTCGGCCCGGGTCGAAGGTCCCTCTCGTCGGATATGACGGTCGACGTGCGAGGGGAGTGGTGGTCGACGAGTCGGCCAGGGCCCGGGGGGACTTGCATGCTGACGTGCCGTGCTTGCACCATCGCCATCTCGTCGCCCGACCCCTCGTATGATGTGCCTCCGCTTTCGGGGCTGTGTTGATGCAGATACGGTGAGACGTCTGGGGTGGCGGGAGTGAGTCGCAAGAGCTCCACCATTCCTTCCGGCGGAGACGGCTTCTTCTCCTCGCATTGCGTGACGAAGTGCGCGGGCGTCGCACCCAAATAGCTCGCCTTTGAGGAGCCCCTTCGACCTGCGGTATCGCCGCCTGCTGTCGCGGCATTGGAGTGGAAAAAGCCAGGGTCGGTCGTATCGGAGTCGGAAGAATCATCGAAGAAGTCGGCAGTGCGGTGGCCGTGGTCGGGCTGGTTCAGTATAGAGTCCATCATCTCGAGATGAACGCTCTTGACCGGACTACCTGGGCCTTGCGCGATCTGTGGAGAGCGCGCAGGGGAGCCGGAGAGCTGTACTGGGTCGTCTTGCGAAAGCACGTGAGGTTCCATTAGTGAAATGCGATAGAGCCATACAGTTGGAGATGACGCGAAGGAGTAATATGATTCAGTACTATAGAGGAGGGTGTGCCTGTACACGTCGTACGCATGCGTCCGTTTACAAACGCAGATTTGCGCGATGCTTGTTCATGATGGGACAAACGGTTGTGTGTGCTGTCCCGGAAAAGACAAGGAATGTTGCTAGGAGTTGACTGGGATACCACCGCATAAACAGTGCCGAGGAATGTGGATCGTCAAGCTGAACGTTCGAAAAACGCTACACCCTAGTGATCTTGACAGAGCATAGTCTTCCTGATGACAGAGGGAAGATCGTGTACACTGGATGGATCTTGGCGGTGACCTTACAGTCGTGCAAACGACCACATAGGCGACTAGCCAACGTACTTTCCTCCGCAGTAGACGCAAACATCGCAAGTCGCAAATAGTATACGCGCCAATGTCGCGATTTTGTTTGCCCCTTGCTTCCCCTCGGAGACTGTCCGCTCGACTCCACTACCTTCTGCATTGAGGGCGTCCTTGAGAGTCTGATCGTCTTTGTCGACACCATTGCTAGGTTGTGGCAAAGTAGCCGGAGTGATCTCTACATTTTCTTGCAGTATACTGTCGTTGAGGTATTGAATACCACAAAGTCCACAGAACTTGGAAACACCAGGTGCTTGGATCGCAAGAAAAGTCAAGGCGCAGCGGACTGTGTACGCATATCAGCCAAATGTTCAAGTAAAGCATAGACGATGACTGAGACAGGACTGTCAATTGTTGCAACGACTCACTGAATTGATGTCCATTGGCACATCTGGCTGAAATCAAGCTCTCGAAATCGATCACTGCGTCACAAATCTCACAATGCTCGGGATCTCCGTCTTCTTTCTCAACGTCTAACTCTGAGTCTTGTATAGTCTCTCCATCAATTGTCTGACGCGTCGTCGCTCGAATCATAGAGTAGACGCGCAAGATGATCCCACTTCGTTTGTCGCTCTTACAGAGACTCGCCAAGACTTCACTGGACAAGCCCGTAACCACGTCGGTGAGTTTTGCAGCAATATCTAGATCCAGGGGTTTAGGGGAAGGTGCTGCGTCCTTCACCAGACTGAGCAGCCGTGAATAACGGCTACTGATGATTTCTGGGTCGTGAACAACGTTCTGCTTCAGATGCCGAACAATTGCGTTTGGATCGGATGCATGAAACCGTGGCCGTAGTCCGGCTTTACCGGTGGGCGATGCTTCAAGGTTTGAGTCGGGACTCGCATAAGGCATTCTCATGACCTCCAAAATCCAGTCACGGACCTCTTCCTCTAACCTTTGTGTGCCCTGAGGCGCATGACCATCAGTGTTCATCCACTGCTTGATATCGAGAAGAATCGCATCCGCGCTCAAATCATCTGGAGCCAACGGTCTGCCACGCTTCACCAGGCTCGGCCTTCCTCGACGCTTGTCCGAGCGACTTATAGTCAGGGTCGACTGATGGTTTGCTGAGATGGTATATTCGACCATGTCACTAGGATGCACAGTGATGCAGGTCGCAATATAGTCTCTAAACGGCGAGGTTGCCATGCCCCACGTACGTGTTGTTACATACCCAGCGAGGCCATGCGACACACTGTGAAGTGTCTCGCTCTCGGTAATTTCCTTTTGCCACGACGGGGCTGACAGTGGTGTTCCAGCACTCAATGGTAACATGAGGCTCGTCGTATTGGCGTTTGGAGTATTGAGGTGGTAAAGGAAGTTCATGCATATCGAGGACGGATCTGTGCAACTGAAGGCGAGACCTGCGGGCAACAAACGTTAAGATCTCACGTACGTGCATTCCTGATTCGAGGAGATGAATGACTGACCAGATATTTGATCCCAGTGGCTGTCAATATCATGCACGGTCAACTCGACTTCGAAGACTCCGTTCAGACGGGTTGAAAGGCAAAGTACCTTACTATGCGTGAACGCAATGCACCACATATGGTTACTATCAGCCCCTTCCGAAACCCACCGTAAAGGTCCAGTAAGCCTGGTATCCACCGGACTCCCCGGTAGAGCCTCGAGGACGTCACCTTCACTACACAAAACAAATTCGTCATCTCCTCTCACGTGAATTTTTTTGAAGTAAAGACTGGATCCACTAATGTAGGACAAGACCGAAGATGCTTGTCCACTATCAAGTATCATCCAGGGACTCCATGCTATGCGACTCACGAACTTCTGTCGGTTCATATGATCGCTAAGCATCGAGGAAATAGTATCTCGTTCTCCATCATTACTCGACGTGACATGGTAGTGGAACTCAACAGCGGCTTTCCACGTTCTTGCTTTGGGATCCAGAACGTTATAAGGCGATTGCACTCTCAATATAACGACATCATTGTTGTCGTTCGACACAGCAAGGAGTCGTTCGTTCCGCTTCAGGTACGTGTTGAATGCAGGAAGACCTGTCGAGCTTGACAAAACTGCATGAGAGCTCCATGCAAAAGCACGAATGCGTTGTCGCAGCCTAGGCTTCTCAGCCTTGTCCAAATTTGAGGCAGAAGATCCACCATCGTCTTCTAGACTGTCAAAGTAGCTTTGTAACTCGTCATTTATGATCAAGACCCTCCTCCACGATGTAGCCTGCGCACGATGTGAAGTTGAGTCCCACAGGGAAAGCGTGTGATTCGTTGATAGAACGGTCAAAACGCTTCTTCGGTGCTTAGCTAGCCCTGGTGGTGACCATCCTAGTGCAGAGACAAGTCTGGTCGACAGCTCTTCGCCGAGGGAGAAATTGTTGAAGCTGAGAGGATCTCTGTGGGGTACTTCGGTATTGGTGAAGAGATTCACCTGGAGTAAGATCCTATCCCACTGTACCGAGGTAGACGCTCTCTCCTCGTTCTTGTCGTTCGGACTCCTCAACTTGGGTATCTAGTGTTGATGTCAACATCCGTGATGTGATCTGTAGAGAATGCGCTCACCAAGATCTCCACACGCTCTCCACCAGCAATGGCGAGCTCGCCATCTTCGGACCAGCTTATGCAGTCCAGACAGGACGGCCAGAAGGGAACTACAGTTCTCCCTTCCATGTCTGTAAGGCGACAGCAGGCCGGTAGAGGTAGAGGATCACATGTTGTTTGAGGAAGAAGGAGATGCGATCATGGAAGATGTGTGATTTAGCAGAACCGCAGGGCTGCGGGCCGCCCCGTCGTGACCGCGCTCAAGCTGGTCTGGAAGCCCACTCAAATGATACACCACTCCTAAGTATCAGGCGTCTTGGAGCGGAGGACTTACTAAACAGTGTATCTGTGTTGCACTTTTTGTGCCTTGTATGTCTGATCCATTCTCCCGTTATTCCATGTTCTATACCTCATTGACAGCAGATAAAAGATCATCGATTGCGCCAGACACATGGTTTGAGTAAAGACGGTTGCTCTCCTGTTGAGTTTTACGTCCATCGGAGAACTTTCCCCGCTCTGCTGATTATGGGCATGGTTACAGAATTCCCTTCGAAAGTGGTGGGTGGACGTTGAGCCCCCCAACACGGCAGTACGTATCTGACTGGGTGTCCATAAGTACAGAGACAAGACTTACCTACAGGGCGCCTTTCTCCTAAAACATTGACCAATAAGTCGAGAACGTGCAGAAGTGCATGCTGTGTTCACTAGGCAGCCATTGATGGTGCGATAGACTGCGATCGAGAGGAATTCCGAAGTAGGTCAACAATGGCGATGGTGTGTCGTCGATCCGCAACATTCTGAGCGTTGGCGAGCTGTGATCGGACACGTCCAAGTCTAGAAACTTGATGTTGAAGACTGGCAAGATGCTCGTCTCTAGAGCACGAAGCTTTGGTTCTACACACCCAGCGCCCGAAGCTACTCAGTCGCTCCAAAGCCTAAAAGCATCTATACCCCATGTCTAGGAATGCCCAAGATAAACCCCTACAGTCCCCTTAACATGCGCGGGTATTTCCTGTTGCGCTCCATAAGATACGGTGCCCTGGCCCTGACGCCTCGCTATGGTGCAAAAGCGCCGCGATCCTAATCACAGCAATGCAATGCAAATCAGCTCACTCGCCTACCGCCACCGTTCCCGCCGCCGCACCAACACCGTCCCCCGCCATCTCTTTCGACGTGGACGACGATATCCATTCGTTTACCTTTTAGGAACTGCTCCGTTCGCTCTCGCACGTCTTCGAGATCTGTATTCTTGGTCGCGATGATGTGAATGACCCCGAGCACTTTCTCCGATCTGTCTCCACCTCCACCGTGATCATGGCCATGGGAGTGGCCGTGGTGGTCTTCCGGGGCCTCTTTGTCATCGAGCCAGAAGCGCGGCACAGCGTAGCCTTTGACACCTCGGAGTTCGCTGACGCCTTGCAGGGCTTCTCGGAGCGAGTACTCGGTTTCG
>NAJN01001341.1:0-12059 GCA_005059845.1 Cryomyces minteri
GGTGCAGGTCTTGGAGCTCTCAATGCGCAAGGTCAGTCAATTGATGGACGCGCTTCTCATGGTGCGGACCAATCAGAAGACAATACACTGCTTTCACTATGCATGTCCGTTCGTTACTTGAAACACATCTCCAGTGGAATCTCTTGCGTAGTGTCTACGCTTCGTCTGCCGTGTGAAAGGTGTTCAGTGTCTGACGACGTCCAGAATCGCACTAAGAGAGAGACTTTTCGTGCCGGAATTGAGAAGGAGCACAAGAAGCGCATCGAAAAAGCTCGGTCTCGCATCAGCAGTATATACGATGAACATAACTCGCGAGTGTGAGTTTCATGCCGTCTTTAATTTCCTCGGACGACTCGAGGTCGTCATTGGAAAGTGTTGCCGCGCGCTTTGTAACCAGCTAACATGGGGTGTACATCCTAGCGTGCAAATCAGAAAGGCTCAGATTGAGAAGCTTGCCCAGCTGTTGAAAAAGAAGATATCTATCGAGGCGAGTGTCATGGCCAGCATCAACAGCCTCGAAATGGCTTACGATGCCTGTGCACACGAACTGCAGGTCGTCATAAGAGGACGTGCGGACGAGCTCGGCTGAGAATATTGGGAATGGTCCTTTGAGTGAGCTCACAAGCGTATTCGTTCGACGAATCCTTGCTGACCAGTATATAGATGGACCCCAAGACGTTGAGCGCAACGGATGCCAAGGGCGTTTCCATACACTTTCGCTACGCTCGGAACCGAGACACTCACTAGGTGTTTGGGCAGACACTCCTCTCCGAGACAACTCTGATTTGGTCTACGGTGTAGCTGCGGCATCCACTTCTTGCTTCACGGAAAAGGAGAGCATATTCGCTACGCTGGAGATTGAGCATGCAGTTGCTTGTTTCCAGATGGTCCCACTCGCTAGTTGTATCCTTGTGGAGTCTGAAGCAGCCGCTTTAGCGCTCGTATGCTCATCGCTAGGCTAGTGGATCGGGTCTTGATCCTATCACACGAGTCGCTTGGTCCACTCCTTAGATTGTTTTGACCACGTGAGCTTGTACATCTAGTCAACGCACATGGTCGTTGTCTCCATTGAGTGGCTACGCGCTAGCTACGCGCTAGCTACATTAGTTGTTGGGTGCTGTGGAGAACTGCAGCCATCTGTGTGGGAGGTCAAGCGGCTTGTGCCACATGGGGGGAGGTCGAGACCTGATCGAAGGCTCCTCTCGAGACCGCGCCAACTTATGGTTAGACCGAGCACTGCGGAAAGACTTCTGGTCGCATCCATGGCTATACCACAGGTTGAAGCCAACATGCGCTTTTCGCGACCAGGATCCCCGGTATTTCCATACGATCACTTCCACCCCGACGCAACCGGCCTGGAGCAGGAGACTCGTAGCTCTTGGCTACGTGCTGGTCTGGTAAGCAACGGACGCTTCACCGGTGGGCTCTCCAGCTCCATGGCTCTGTGCGTCCGAAAGGCAACCTAAGAAAAAGTGCGTGCGACGCCCCAACGCTCAGACGCCACAGCAGCGCACTTCGCCTGGAGACGAGACACGCCCGTGGATCAGCCGACGACAGCGGCGAGTGCAGACCGGCCGCACAGCCGGCGCAACCTTAAAACACGGCAGTCGGAAGACCAGATGCGACGGAATCGGGGTTTGCTGCGATCGTCGATTCGCCACTGGGCCGCTGACGATAAGTAAGGTGGATGGTCAACGAGATGAGATGTTGCCCGCACCGCCTCACCCGTGGCTGACTGCCGGCCCAAGTGCTCGTCACATTGAACACCAATCAGATCGCAAGACGGCCTAGTAGCTCTTAAGAGAGCTCTTAAGAGCCGTGGCAAGCATAGCGGACGCACCGCCACGTAGTGCATGGACTAGGAGCACAGGTACTTGATGACGCTCTGTAGGTGTTCAAACTGTTCCACGCAGTGTTGATTGTTGCGCTGCAGTGTGAACACCGTACATCAGGCATGCTACCCACATGTGGTGGCGCACCGTGAGTGTCTAGGCTGATGGTGGAGAGTCATGATGGTGCTGTTTGGTCTTTTGTCCTATGCAGACGATTTTCCTTGGCGCGGATGTGTCTAAGTCTATTCTCGGCAATGGTAACTCTTACAGAGCCCCTTCTCGCCTCTCTGTCATTCGGTCCACAAGAGAGGCGAAACAACGCTTTGAACACAATTCGGTATCGCTCGAACCTCTTGAGTAAGGCTTGAAATGGGATGGATGAAGGATGTGCGCTAAGTGATTTGGCACGATCGCTATCGAAAGGCGTACATTACGCGCAATGCAACAAGGTGTGGCGGTGTGAAACGTTCTCGCTGCATGAATTGGCACACGTAAAACAGGAACGATATACCAGTCAGGGTAACCGCCCTCTCCGCCAAAGAGTACTTGCGTATGACCAAAACAAGCGAAACCAGTGCAGAGTGACCATAGGACCATTCCCGGCGCGTACCTTAGAGGAAAACTCATGTCAGCATGCAGTCGTGAATTCGTGACGGAACGTTTCGGTATAATCATGGATAAAGCAGAGAAGGGAGCCTGACCAGCAGGCAAAGTGGAAAATCTCAAGATGACATAGCTGGTCAGTGGTGTGCAAAACTCTTATATCGAGTCTTATCGACCGTCGCCTATGGCGGACAAAGAGGACCTCACTCTTTTTCTCAGACCAATGCAGATGCATGTGCATTCTGCAAGAGATCTTGACCAATGGAGAACAGAAACTAATATGGTCGGGTCTGGGTTTCGTCTGGAGGAGGCAGGTCCGAGCCAGAAGCACCGACCAAAGGTCCTGAGCGATGGAACATCTGTACTAAACGCTTTCCCACGCTCGTCTCAAGCTCAGTACCATCTCTTGCGATCTTGACCTCTCTGTTCGCGTTCCAGGGGTTGCGCAGTCCACGAGTACGGTAGAAAGGAAGACGATTCGTAGAGATCCACTCAATCTTGAATGGTTTGCCCCATTCTTGGCCGACCGTCGAGCCCTCTGCCTCGGCTCGATCAGCGTCAGAGATCTGACCTTCGTGTGTGGTCTCCTGGTCCTCGAGCTCCGAAAGGTCTGCTTCCCAAAAGATTGTACCGCGGGCGGAATCATCGATAATGCGCCCTTTGGGCGCGAACTCGGTAGCCGGCGTTGGTATAGATTTAGGACCGTCAAACGGATCAAGCGCTTCTGGCTTCGGCACCAAGCTGGTAACGGCAGAAGGATCGTCGCTAATTGCTGAAGCCATGCGAGCGTAGCCATAGTATTCGCCCGACTTGTTGGCCGAGAAAATCAGGTACACGTTGTCAGCGGACTAGTGGTCGTTAGTCAGGCACGTCATGTAACGGGCTTTCGAAACGAACCTCGTAGCCTCTATTGAGTGTTTCCTCGTTGTGCGCTTGTGTAGCCCAGGTTCCGGTTCTGACACTTGTCTCGAGATCTTGCAAGGTCAGGCTCTTCACCACGAAGAACTTCTCGGCCACTTTAACAGAAGAAGAAGCTTTTGCCTCCGGAGGCTCCCTCGTCGTACCAGCGATTGTCAATGGTAGTTGCTCTTCTTGAACGGGGCCCGAAGAAGATCGCGATTGATCGATCGATGGCACCGATGCCGTCCTAGAAGTGCTTCCAGAAGCTGTCAAAGAGGGGGCCGAACCTCTCCGAAGGCGGCACACGAGTCGAACTCCATGGAAGCGAGAATCGTGGAAGCGGCTCATGGCAGCGGTACAGGCTGATTCGGTTCGGTAGTTGACGAAGGCACAGTTGCTCTTTGAGATAAGAAATAAACTCTCGATGTCTTTCGTAGCGTCTCTCGAGAAGTGATCCTTGAGATCAAGTACGGTTGTTCCAGGTGGTAAATTGCCCACCCAAAGGGCATGGCCTGACTGCTTTGGCTTTCTGGGGGGTCCTCGAGGAGTGGATGACATCGAGACGTTCTCTACGCCTTGCCCTCGATGAACTGTCATCGCGAGATACCAGTCAGCCACATTTGCGACTGAGAAAAGTCGTCGAGTCAATACCTTACGTACCAGGAGGACTGTTGGGTTGTCCAGAACCGCCATGGAGAGGGAAGCTCGCGCCATACATACTGGCATCAAGGCCCTGCTGTGAAACTATGCTTTGTGCATGAGGCATGTTGGTCCTTGTTCCGTACATCTCCGGATGCTGCTGGCTCGAAGGGCCGTATGGCGTCGGATAATAATAGTAAGGTGGAGCCTGCTGTTGAAAGGTAGGGTAAGACTGTTGATTTGGGCTTGGACCTGCCGAGCGTTGAGAAGGAAAGACAGAATTTGGTCCTGGCATGTATCCCGCAGCATATGGACCTTGGTTGTATCCGGTAACGAAAGGCGCTTGACCTGAGTAGTTCGCGATCGTCTGGCCGGGGAATTGCGGATTCTGTTGAAGCTGGTAGACCAATGCAGGAGCTGAAGCGCCAGTCATGGCCTGTTGGTTCTGCAGCCGCGACTGCTGATGACGTAGGTCTGGAAGGGCTCCGGCTACAAAGCTCATGTCAAACGATGGCCCGCTTTGATCTTGCACGGAAGGCCTGGGATATGAAGCGGGTCCCTGCTGGGCCGTATATCGCGGGTCCTCTACGTTTCGCTGCGACGGAGGTATCGAAGAATATTGCGAGTAGAATGGCGCCTCGCTGCCATAAGGCTGCTCGCTGGCATCCGACGACTCGGGATGAAGGCCCACTGACGCAGGCGGCGTTGATTGACCATGGTTCTTGGAGAGGCTCGCTCTCTGAGGATCGGATGGTAGACGGCCAGCGTTCTCTGCTGCATCACCCATAGCTGTAAAGTGTCCGACGACAATCGGTACTGCAACCCACTGCTGCACCCATAGTAACATCGTGTCAGTCAACGTTGTCGGCAATGTCTGAGCTGACCATTTGAGGGTGGCATACCTCAAAGGTCTGCAATTCAAGGTACTCCTCTGATGTATAGTTAGAAGAAAACACTCCAGTGGCAAGGCTGAGACGATCGACGATCAAAAGAGGAAATCATTGTGCGAGAAAGAGATGTGCAGGATGCCAATCAGGAGAGGGGAAAGCCGAAAATACAAGAGAGTGCAGGAGGAGTAACAATGTCAGGTTCGGCCCAGAGAACGATCCGCTTGAACCCGCTGGGTGGCGATCAAACCCACGTGGCCAATTGAACTGTAGAAGAATACTCTACCAAGATGGCGACAGTCCTTAAAGGGATCAATGCTAAAGAGTGCCAGGCGCTAAATGGAGACAGAACCGTACAGGATAGGCTTTGGTAGAGACTGAGAACGGCCTCCTTAACTCACCCAGCAAGTAATCTCGAGACGAGGAAGCCCTTGCTTCAGTTGCCTCTCGGTCAGGTCTGCATACAGTAGATGACTGGCTGTCAGATGAGTCTGCGAGCCGCAGCCTTAACGGGCGTAATATACTGGGCAGAAGAGGGGACGAGAGGCAGCGCTTCTCACAAAGAGCGGTATCCTATTGAGCTGTGCGGCGAATTGGAGTGATTCTCTAATAAGAATGCTATCTCAAGGAGGATGGGGCTGAATGGTATAAGCTTGTGCCAATAGTGGCAAGAGGTGGTACCGCGCGGAGAGTGTTGTGAATGTCGTCGAACGCAGACCCTATTGGAAAGAAGATGGCGTTCTTGGTCTTATCTCTTGATTGCCTGAGTGAGCACTTCGAAAAAGTCCAGGACCAGGACACGCTTGTTGGGTCATCATTATGACAAAGTTTACCCCCACAAGTGACTCTCCGAAGTACATAGTGGCGTTGGACGCAGAATGGACGCAGGGGTGCGTCCAGGACTTCTTGATTGGTTGCAAACTAGCTTGGAGGAAATTGCGGTTCGAAGCTGCTCACGGCGGCCTCCGGTGTGTTCAGCAGGCTAAAGATGAGACCCTGCAAGCTCTCTTGAGTCTTGCAAGGAACCAGAGGGTCAATCAAGATTTGGTGGGTCTCCAAAAGTGCGCTCACGCTTATGTGGTTGGATGCCTTGGCAGCGTGGCTGTCCTGGATATGGTCTCCAATAGGTACGTCTTGCGATGGTAAGGAATAGTGTGCATCTTGCGAAGAGCGCCGTGGCGCGGGAAGGAATGGAAGCGTGTCGACCAGGTTCCCTAACGTCGTGCAACATCTCGTTGACCGTGGCCCACGGCCAGGACTGCCGGAAGCGTCTCCTGTAACAGCCCGTACTCCAAGAAGCCGCTCTCGCGCCTGGCCTGATGGGAGTCAACGCGTTGTCTCGCAGCAGCCAGGTCCCTACTTGTGCCGTGCGGCCATTCAGAGCACGAGCTAACTAACATCTAGGGAACCGTGATGTATGACTCTGACAGCGGTGAAAGGAGCCGAATGGAATGCGGAAGCGTTGCTCTGATGTTCGCGGGCCGTCGTAAGCGCCACAGTCCAGGGTGGCTTCATGTCTGCGCTCGGCCTATGACAGCCCTTCATCTCCCTGTACTCCGGTCCGCTGTGGCGACAGGCTCGTTCCAGATTCGAGGCCATGGGGCGCTCCTGCTGCTGGTCGTCGTCACCAGGCCTCGGGCGATGCACCGCCTTCAGCAGGAGAGCCCAGGGCGTCTCCTCTCAGCGACGCCACAAGCCGAGCCACAAAGCACCCGCGGACGACGTCTGCCGGCCTGTTGATTAATCAACAATCTTGTCGCCGGACGACATCGCTGGGCCGCAGATGAGAGATCGTCGCGGCACTCGGCAGCGTGATCGCCACAGATCTGGGCCCATGACTTGTTGGCTGTCGTCAGGGTCTCGCAGATGGCGCGTTGCACCCAAGATTAACGTTAAGGCGCGAAGTCCGACCTCGTCGAGACACGGGAGGAGGGCGTTCGGATTCTCGGACGCAGCGCTTTCCGCTCGCGACGATACCGTCAGTCGCCTCCACCTGAGGTTCACGGCATCTCTTGTTGCATGCCAGATCGGCTGATGGAGGGTCCATCTCGATGCCTTGACGCCACGGCGTTGGCGTGGCGTGGAAGGCGTGAGTAGTAGGCGTCGAGGGCCGCGGTGGCGGCGATCGTGGAGGCGTCGCGGCAGCGTGGTCCCTGGAAACCGTACGGTGCAGCAGGAGACTCTGGGAGACACTGTGCACGGGGGGTGACGATGTTCCCGTATACTGATCGTCGATGTGCGACAGCGCGACGCAGACTGTGGAAACAAGTGCCATCTCCTATGGCGGCTGTGCGCGTAGACTCTGGCTGGAAGGAACTCTCTCTGCAACTCTGGTAGGCTACGAACCGCTCTGTCTCTTCTTCCATGGATCGAACCCTAGCGACCGATTCTCGAGAAGCTTCGAATGACCCGCCTGGATTATTCCAGATTGTCAAGTTTAGCGTTGCAAGATGATTAGGTCTATTCGAGTTCCGTCTCTTCTGCGTATGACGCAGCCTGTCGAGTCGCATCGACGAATTCTACACTGCGCACTACACACCCGGAAGCAATGTACTACGAGTCGATCTACGATCCAGCAGCTCCGGAGATGACGGAGTCCTGAACGTGGCGGAATGTCGAGCAGAACCAAACCGCTTGCTTGAGAATCCACAAACCCATAACCATCAACAAGAACGTCGTAGTACAGGAACCCAATCAAGCGAGACCTTACAGAATAGACGCGGAACAGTCAATATAGACACACCCGGTTGTATTGAGAGGACCAAATATCAAACTGCATCGGCGACGCACAAGGAGAAGACACATCCTGGTACTTGCGGATCAACGTGAAGACATCAACTGGAGAAGATTGTTGGCTCTGCCTCGGCACGGGACTTCCAGACCTTCCATGAGGCATCTGATGGCGGCCACCAGAGCTCCACGCCATAGATTAATCCTATATCCTGACTCTTGGTCGATTGATGGCTACAGACCGGTGGGAGTTACAGGGTATTGTAGGCATCGGTCGCGCGTGCCTACCCACAAAAGTGTCGTGTTGTCTAGGAGTACGTTGCAGGAAGCGACTAGCCAACCACACCTATCGTGGAGAATCAACCATGTGCCCATGATCGTTGGTGTCAAGCAGAAGCACAGCGTCGACCCTCGTTGCTCTTGACGAGACAACACATGCTCCAAAAGCATCCGATCACCGATCGACGACACTGTGTTTGCTGTGGGGCACTACAACTCGTATCTTGTTGCCCCTCTCCTCCTGTCAGTCTTTGCCTCCATAAGATCTATGATCTCAAACCCAGCATGGTAACCGCCCGATTATAGCCACTCCCGCGTCATCCTCGACTACCAGCGCTCCTCGCATATGGCGCCATGAGCATTCGAAGCTAACTGGACACATGCTCGACCGCCGCTCGACTGCACGTCAACATTCACTCAACTCACAGCAACAGGGAAGCAGACTCAACGAAGCCCAGGTGGTGTTGTACGACTAGCCACGAAGCCCAACCCGTCGCTCCAGACGCGTCACAACACTCGAGCGACCAAGTCCACTGCTGGAGCAACGCGCAATCGTAGAATTCACGGCCCAGGAAGCAGCCACAGTACCTCGAGCGCGGGCCACGATGCATTGCCCGAAGTACCGCCAGTGAGGCGCCCTCACATTTCGAGGCGAGTGGCACTCATCCGAGCCTGGGTTTGGGTAGGCAGGGAACTTCATGAGTGGACACGAGCGGGACACGGCTTCCCCGATGGGTAAAATCTTGGGCTTCTTTTGGCGCTTCGGAGTCGTGCTGTTCGCATGAGCGGTCGGTCTCATGGTGGACCATAGGAAACGCCTCTCCGTCTACAGCATGCTGAAAGACTTGCAGTTTCTGTCCCCACGGAGTCTAATCTACCTAGACCACGGTGCAACCGCAGTCGACGAGACGGCGCTGTAGTGCGGTTCGGGGTAGTGTCTGTTCTGAGCCTACTCATCCTTTAATCTTCACTTTGTTTGACCACTTCACGAAATGCCCTGGCCCCTTGAATGTAGACCGCTGACGAAAAGCCACCACGCTCATCAACGCACGTATGTCCCAAAGCCTTCCCGCTCCGATAAACAGAGCGTCGCGTGCTACCGGCTCCCTCCACGTAACCCCCTTTTCCGATCAGACTGTTCCGACAGCTCTGTTTCCCACACCTCTTCCCCTCACGCCTGCCCCTCAACGACGGCGACCAACCGCGTGCCAGAGACTCTTCCAACGCGATAGCTAAGCGCTGTCATCAATGTGCTACCTGCCTTCGAAGACCGCACGGGAGAGTTCTTGACAGCAGTGCACAAGCGCCCCTCCGACGTCGCGCACGGCGCATGTTTTTCGAATGACGGGCTCGCACGCGAACTCAGTCGCCACCCGTGGAGTAGGAGCAGGACTAGCAGCCAGCCCTTCCGCGCTTCCAATCGGCGGAAAGAGCGCTCCACAACCGGATGGTGCGCACAGGAACGCCGACGAGCAGGAGAGGGAAGTAATGATCGCTTCGTCGGTGCCTCGACTATCAAGATTGGAGGGAGGGAAGGGGACGAGCTGCGATGGATGCGACAGACTAACCTGCGAAGGAGAGGGGATGGGGACGGTGCTTGGTTGCTTGCTTTGCTTGCTTTTGCATGTTGTGGCATCCGACGGACAGTTCTCTCTGTACACCACGTTCGTGACTTGAACGTAATCTTGCGGATGCAGCAAGGAGACGACGTGAATCGATGGTCTGAGACGGCGCACTCTGCTCTCGGGCGGACCTCTCACGTCAACTCGAGGACCCAGGTGCAGAGAAGACATCGTGCGGGTCGTGAGCAGATGGGCGGTGACGTGAGTGGCCGTCGCTCGAGTGGATGTTCTCTATTAGTGTGTATGTGGAGCTTTGCAATTGTTGGGTGAAGAGCTAGGGGGGAGGGAGGGGGGATAGGGTGTCGTCGGACAAAGAGTGAGTGCACAGCAGTGAGCGACTCGATTAGAGCCACAGAAGGGGCAAGCAATGCTAAGGTATGTTCTCGCTGTCTTCGGCTCAGCCGAGGCATCTAAGACGTCGAAGCGTGCCCGTACAACATATATAGGGATGGGCCTCAGAGGACCGCAGGCGCCTCGCTGTGTGCAGCAGCAGCGAAACACAGCTTGCTTCCACCGTTCCGCTGAAATGCCACGGCGGTTCTGGGTCTCCTTCGATGCCACTGTTCAGATCAGGCGGTCGATTCCAGACGGCCCACCAAGGGTACAGAACGATAGATGTTGGGGCTGGCCAAGAGCTGAAAAACACCCCAGATCCTCCTGATAATTTGATATTCCGGACATTGGATTATCGCAGCCACGTCAGGGTAGCGGTCGCGTCTTCCTTCTTCTCTTCGTCCGGCTTCTCCGCTCACTGCCATCACACTCCGCTTCCTCACTTAGACTCCGCAATGCCTCTTCTCTTCTCTCTTCTCCACCTGGACTGCTTTTCTGCACGACGGCTTCTCCTCGGACGAGGTCACCAATGCTTTCGTGTTCTTCTAGGTGCAGGTACTAGCGATCAGCATGTCCATCAATCGTCGGCATCGTATTCTGCTTGATTACAAAAAGTTTTCGGCCCGTCTTTCCGTATGGGGATCTTGATACCCTGGGCGGCAAAGCATCTGCTCAGCGGCGTACTCTCAATGACGCCGGGAAATTTCTTGGCGGAGAACACGGTGAAGATGTCGGAGTATACAGACGCCAGTACGGGCGCTGTGCCCTTGTTGAGCTGGTTCGCGACGCCGCTGCCGACATCGACAAAGTTCATCTTGAGCCTGTTTGAGCGCCGTGTTAGCTTTCACCGTACAATTTCCAGCTTCCAAGATATGACAAGACCCTGGCTACTGGACGTAGTCTTATAGATTTCCATGTATCTCAAGGTGTGAGACATCGAGAGCAGTGTTGCGATCTTACCTAAAGCTTCCTTCGGTCCGGACACTCAAGTCCTGCAAGACGAACCAGAACCCGACCTTGCCCTCCACGTCATTCAGCTTGAACGCATTGACGGCCAGACTCCCGATCAGGTTCCTCGTAAACATGCCACTCGCGGGCGCAGGTGGCAGCGCCATCATGTTTTGAGGCATCATCATCCCAGGTGGAATTGGGCCTTGCGGCGGGAAACCTTGTTGCATACCATTTATTGGATTCATCGGGTTGACACCCATCGGCGAGGGCGCACCGACCCGAGGAGGTGCAAAGGAATTTCCGTATGGAGTTGCGGGATGAACGGGTGTTCCAGGCACGGGTGGGTAGTAGCCCTGCTGTGGGAACGATTGTGGCGGTATATATGGAGTATAGGGACCCATCTGCGGTGCCGGTGCGACCATGGGACGGCCATGGACGTCGCGGTAAATGGCCATTGGTGCCTCACCGCTAAAGGTGGCGCGCTCCGGTGGCGGTGGGAAGGACGTGGTCGTCGCCGTGGATATCGACACTGCGGGTGAGCCGCTGGAGTGTCGGACGAGGTTTACTTCTTGCTGGCCGTCGGCGGACCAGAGATCTACGTTGAGAAGGAAGAATGTTCCGTCCACTTCGCTGGACACGACAAAGCAGTCAGCACCATTACTACAGGTTGTGAAGCTGGCAAGTCCAGCCAAAGGATCTGGTTGCCGGTGGTGCGGATACTCACTTGAAGTCGACCTCCTTCTTAGTGGCAGCGTCAAGCACAATTAATCTGATGCATGGAGGTGGCGTTATCGGTCGTCGATCCTGTGCACTCCCGAGTTGTCTCAGTAAACCTCCGAGTGTTACATTTGTGTCACAGGAAGCCGAGGCTTGCGCACCTTATCACCAAATCCACACATGCGCGCTCGAACAGGTTGTTGCTCAACTTTGAGGCTGCAAAGTGTCAGTCCGACGAAAAGTCCCAGTGAAGATCTGATGAGCGGGCTTACGAGTATATGCGACCACCTTTGGTATGCGAGAAGACCGGCAGGCCGGAGTTTGCTTGACCTGCAGGTGCCGGAAGCATTGCGTGGACAGATGCCATTGGTGTGTTGTGGCGACTGCTGTGCTCTGCACCGTTGGATTGCGCAAGGCCGTTGTGGGATGAGAACGTGAGCGGTGGAACTGGATGAGGGTCGACTCGCCGAGGGTACATGCTTTTGTAACAAAAGAGGTGGGTGTAAGGCGATTGATGCCTGCCTGCCTGCCTTGGAGATGTATGGAGAGGGTCGCTGTCTGCTGTC
>NAJN01001342.1:0-12040 GCA_005059845.1 Cryomyces minteri
ATCGTCGCAGCCGTCAGTGGTGTCTTTGGGAAAGGTGGAGTTGGCGGACTGCGCGGCGAGAGGAGCTGATGCTGTTTGATCTCCACGCCAAAGGACGGGCGTTTGCGATGTCCCTGTTCGCTGGCCCAGCGGTGACTGGCCAGGGGCTTAGGAAGTGATTCGTGTGCTGTTTCGTAAAGTCTGTTTGCTTCGCCTGCCCTGGTCTGCTTGTCGTCGTCTCTGCTTTTGGAGTGGGTGCCAGTGCACGTTGTTGCCTGGAGTTTGTTCGTCGCTGGAACAGCTGCGTATTTCAAACTCATCCAACTCTCTTCGCTCGGTGGCGGGTTCCATGCATCATCGTCACTCGAGGTCTTCGCGGCATAACGTGAGATGTTCTCTTTTATCGCAGGCTTTCTGGAACTTGTTTGATCCACGTGTTCTCCAATCGTCAGTAACGCTGGCTGCGTGTGCGATCGTTGAGCGGCACGTGGTCTCGAAAAGCTCATGACTTGGATGGGCGCCTTCGTCTGGCTCGACGTACGTGTGCGGTCGACGGTATTCGGCGTCGATTTCCTAGCCGGTGGAAGAGCTTTTGACGATCGAGAGGGCGCCAGCGGTTTCTTGTGTGCTTTGCTTGGAAGAGGTAAGTTGCTCAAGGTGTGGCTTCGTGGAAGAGGTGCTGGCGGGGCGAGTGGCATCGGCGCCCATGACAAGCCGGTGTACACTCGGTCATAGTCTCTCAGCGAAAGCTCGGCAGGCTCGGCGGTGGTTATCGAGTCCAAGATTGAGGATGTCTCTCGACTGTCCGGAACGTCGAGAAGGGCTGTCTGGTCGGTGTCGTTGGCAGTTGAGGTGGAAGAACGGAAAGTCGTATCGGTAGTCTGACGACGTCGCGCGAAAGGGTTGGAAGTGAAGGGGTTCAACGGACTGGCGAACGACGTGATGGAGCTGAATCTGCGCAGGGAGCTTTTGCGGGCTGTGTTAGCAGGCGCCTGCGCAAGAGGGTGTTCCGCAGACGGCCGGTTGGTGAGCCCTGGCATTGCGGTATGTCTTGCTTCCTGCACTGTAGCCGCTTGAGTATGTTCCCACTTCGCTCGAACGGTTTCGTATCTGTATGCTTCAGAAGATTTGAACATCGTCAATCGGCATTGAATGGCTTCATTCTGTTTCCTGCGGTGCTTGGGGTTTCGTGGTCATGCGAGGTGAACGAGATCTCTAATGCTCAAGAAGGAAGGCACGACCCGGTTCATCGAACATCAGAAGGCGTCGACGTGCCTACATTGTCTACAGCACTATCTGCCTGAACGCAAAGCAGCGCTGCATCGAACCATCTACACTGGGTCACCCAAAGTTCGCTGCAGAGTAGACGCGACAAACCCTCGCCGTACAGGTAGGTTGCTTCCGATACCCTCAACCGGCGGCGGCGTCGTTCTTTCTCTATGTCAGTAGGGAGAAGGGTAAATGAAGGAGGACACAATGCAAACACCCCAGCCAGATGTATCTGTTGATAGCAGAGAAAGGTCCACTTGTAGTCGCCCAAGAACGAGAGAGCCGACGAAGTTCTAACACCGAACTCTGCTGATCATCGAGCACTGCAGCCTCGCTCACAGCAGCCAAAGTGCACAACCTCGTCCGACGCTATTCATCCTCAATGGACCTAGTTGTAGTGCAGCGCCAACCCCGATGCACCAACAGAAATCGCTGCGGCGATGAGGAGCCGCCCGACGTGTGGGATGGAGACCCAATACTCCTTGGACAAGCGCCAAGCAGACAGCAATCCGCACACCCACGGCGTGCGGGGCCAGCCGCAATTCTCATACCCAAAGACCCGGGGCAGCGATGTAAGCAATCGTCCGGTCCTGTGCCAGGGATGAAGTAAGAAAGATTAGCGAATGCCTCTCAGTGCTCAAGGCTGCTTCGTGGAACGTCTCGACCTACTCCCGCCAAAGCACAACCGGGGCAGTGTAAACCCAGTCCACCACCACCGCACACTCCTCTCTCATCAGCTCCAACCTCTTCGTATTCCAGGTAGCCAACGCGTCCTCCTCCGAAGCTGCCTTCTTCATCTCGACAATAACCAGCAGAAGCAGGACGGATTGGAAGACGGTCCATTTGAGATGGGTCTTGAGCTGACATCCTAGCGCCCTTCTGTCTTTGGCGGCGGTGTGCTTGATGCGGTGCAAGGAGCGGTAGATGCTGAGCCAGTCGATGAGCTGCGAAACGAGGAGGAAGTTGAGGAGGACGGTATCGAGAGTGAACAGGTTCATGGATCAAGAGAATTTTGCAGAGTTCTCGAAGTGAAAAAATGTTGAACGTGGTGGGTGAGAAGGATGGTAGAACGAGGTCAGGGCGCCTGTGGAAGCGGAGTTGGAGTGCTTGCCGGAATAGTGCATTGGTGAGGAGATAGGAGAGTTGAGGGTCTCTCTTCACTGCTCATCGAGTGCTCCTGCCTGTCCCGTACTTCTGCACGCAAAGCTGATGATTACCAAAAGGGAGAGCGTGCTTGCCTCGTTCGTACGAAGGCCTTACCATGAAGACAATAGACTCGCAGGACACGCTCACGAAGGGGACTATCTCAAAGGTTACATTTATAGACGATGGACAGGCTGGGTATAGAGGATGAACCTTGTAGAACGCCGACTTCCAACAGGAGGTACCCCAACCAAATCGGACTATCCAGCTCCAGCTTTGAAAGTCTCTTTTACTCCGAATCGCTGTCAACAATGAACCCAGCCATCACGTTGCGCCTCACTGGCTTCGAAACCACTATGTCGTCTTCGTCCTCATCATCCCCAACTGTTGTAGTTATGTCTTTTGCCCCTGCTCTGGTGGCCGAGGTTCCTATGGGCATTTCCGTAAAAGATCCGTCATGGCCAGTCTCTTCGGCATCTAGTAAGTGTTGCGACGACAGGGGTGTGTCGGTAGCTTCTTCCTCCTCGTCACTATCAATTTGGATGCGCCTGTCCGATTCGGTTGTCGAAGGACTGCGTACCCTGGGGACATCATCCTCCTCGCCGTCCTCTTCTTCATCCCTATTGTCAGTCTTCCTCCTCTTCCCGCTCCTATTCCTCTTTGCCGTCGACTTCCTCTTCCTCGCACCACCTCTGTCCGTCATCAATGCCCTTTTGATTCCATCCGCGGCCGCCTTCCTTCTCTCCTCCTCCTTCGCGAAGAATTCTCTATCCCTCTCTTCATCGTCCTCATCGTCGCTATCCCTTACCAGCACATTGCTCTTAATCTTCTTCCTCTTCTCGAATTCAGCTTTCCGTCTCGCTTCTGCCCGTCGCTCAATCTCCTCGTCATCAAGTTCCAGGGGCTCTTTCTGGCTGCGGCGTGTTCGCCTGCTTTTCAGCTCTTCTAGAGCGCTAGACTTCTTAGCCGTCGGGCCACCAGCGGCGAATAGGAAGTCGTCGTCACTGTCTGAAGCGTTACTCTGACCGTCGGAGTCGTCGAAGGCGGCGCGTGTCCTTCTTGCGGCGGCTTTGCTGCGCAAGAAATCTTCTGCGCTCTTACCGTCTTCGTAAGTGGGTGGTGCGAACTCGAATCTCCGAATGTCTTCTAGATCGTTGTTGAGTGAATCTGCAGAGATGGATGATGGGATGATCCACGACGCATCCGGATCTTCATCAGAATCAAGGCACTGAAAGTTGATTAATGCGAGCAGAAGTCGGACATGCTTGTCTCTGAACAGAGCTGTTTGCCGATCGTCGGTATCTGCTTTGACGAGGATCGAAGGAGCCCTAGGCTGATTTTCGCCTTCTTTCTCCGGTGACACTTCGACGACCTCATCACCCGCTTCTTCAGAACCCTTCAGAAGCGATTTTCTAGCAGCTTCCGCATCCTGCCAACTTTGTCGCTCTGTGGCTGCGGCCGACAGAAGGTCTTTGATCCATCTCAAGGCATCAGACTTGTTTTGGTTGACAAGAACAGACACTGCAACACCGATCTGATCAGCTCTCTCCATCCCAGGCTTGACTTCTAATTCTGCCGGCGGCCTCGGAGTCTTCTTCGGCACCTCTCTCTCGTAGCCGTGTTCGAGGTAGAAAATTGTTGCATTGATTTTGCTGAACAATAGTTCGACAGCCAGTTCGGGCCGCTCTTGCATCTTTTTCACGACACGACGGAAGACTTGCCGAACCAGTTCCTCCCATTCTTTGAAGGCGGGCAGCTCGGGATCAAGACCCTCAGGCCCTCTGATCATCTTGTTGAAGAGCTGTAAAATATCAACACGGAAGAGAATAACTGCGAGTTCCATCTTAAAAGCGGTGCGGTAGAAGAAACGATGCGCACGTTTGAGCTGCTCCGTGGAGAGATCAGCATAGAAACGTGTGAAGGCTACAAAGGTGTCGACGCATCCTTGCGTCATGGAACGGGCGGAGAAACGGGCAAAGTCGAACTTCCTCTCCCGTGTAACTCGCTGAGCCTCTGCGACATCTTCTGCATCAGACCCTCGATCGTGATCTTCAGCTGACACGCCCTGGGTGGCTTGCTTGGCCTTCTTCTTCGTGCGTGCTCTTCGTTTCGATCGAACTTGAAGATCGAGGTTCTGCTTGGAGTAGCGTTCTAGCATGCGCAAGAAAACGTGGGAGAGCTCAGTGCAAGCGTCTAGGTAGCCGAAGCCTTGATCTTTGTAGCTACGAAGAAGAGCGATAATGCGATCGTGGGTTGCCTCTTCGTAGAATATGCGGTTTTGAATGTTCTCTGCAATTTCTTGATCGTCTTCGGAAGGCGATTCCGACATCTCCTGAACAGTGAGTAGGATCTGCGTGAAGCATTTCATGCCAGCATTCAGGTCCTGCCATTGCTTCTCGTCCTGACTGCGTTGCATGTGGCGGTTTAGAAGAATAAAGGTTTCCTGATTGAGTACGCTGGCCACGAGTGCAAAGCTCTCATCCTCTGGATTGGGGACTGCAGTAGGTGATTTGGTGGCTGACTTTTGTTTCGCAGCCGTACGGCGGGCACACTCGGCTCGTAGAAACCAGGCAATCAGGTAGAAATACTGCCTTGAATGAACTGGAAGTACACGATCCGCCTCGCGCTCAATGGCCTTTCGAAGATGAGCGAAGATAGGATTGAATGAAGAATCAAGGAATTCTTCGACAAAGCTGCGAAGCTGCTTGCGAGCCGAAGCTGTAAGGGATGTCGAGTTATCAAATTCGTTGTTCTGTTTGAAGTTAGAGAGGGTCTATCGCAGCGTCGACATGGTACCCAACATACCTCACTCGGGTCCTCGGTTTTTCTGCCGCGATATTTCGGTTTGTTCCATTTCTTGCTCTTGTCCATCGCCCACAGCGTGTCCTGGTCACCCACGAGCGCGCTCTGTCCGGACACTGTTGAGACACGCTCGTCCTCTCTCCTCACCCAGACCAAAGTTCCAAAGCGATTGTGTCTTGTTGGTCCGTGTCGAGCGTATCCGGACAACATCGCCTTCTCCTTCTGTATCAACCTTCGCAACTCTTCCGTGTTAGAACTGACTAGTTGCTCCCTCTCCATGAACAGTCTCCCGACATCTACACCTTTCAGGAGGTGGAACAAAATCTCCAGTACGACCACGTCTTGTGTAGTAAAATCGTCGCCTATGTTACAGGAGACCGTCAAAAGAAGGCGGAATATATTCTGCTTTTGAAATGCTTCCACCGTCGCGGATCTTGTGATTTCACTCTCGTCGCCTCGGCTAGGTAGATGTTGGGGCTGGGCGATGATGGCGACATTGCGAACGAAGTATAGGACCAGCTTGATAATGCCTTCGTCTCTTGCACTTCTTTCGCTCCTGAGTTGGGCCATTGACGGAAGGCAGATTCGCACAGCGGTCTGTAATATCCCTGCTGTGTCATGATGAAGGATAGCTCGTTTGTAAGATACCTGAGCCAGTTGGAGGAAGGGCAGGTGCCGGTGGTGGTTGACTGTCATGCGCATGTCCTCGATCTCGAGCGGCCACGTCAAGGGTACCAGAAGCTCCAGACACGCCAACGCAATCTTCGACTTCAGTTTGTCTTCTGTTGCATCGTCTGGCCATTGAGCAAGGATCTCTAGGAGGTCTCCCTGCACTAAGTTCGCTTCCGCCAAACATCGCGCGACGTCCAGGCGATTGGTCTTCTCGTCGTATAGTCTGAGCCATCTCTTCAAGTCCTTCAAACATGCGAGTGCATCGTCTCCGAGAACATAGCGTCCGTCTTCTAGCGTGCTGGATCCTCCCACCTGGTACTGCATGAGAATCGCGACTCGTTGTGAGGTACATGCCAGGACATACCGCCGAGACAAGACTGTACACGTACGCCCGTACTTCTGGGTCTACAGTCTGGCTCTTCTCTTCGATCTCCATGGTGATTGACCTCGTCGAACAAATCCGCTGTCAAGCTGGAAGCTGGAGTTGGAAGTCGCGTTACGGAAGACGCGATCGCGTAGATTAGAAAACAGTCCGAAGATCTTCCGTTCCACATGCCGACATGCCGAGGGTGATCGATGGTCATGTTGAATCTTCAGTCGAACTCCAAGGAAGCTACCCAACGACACATCTACTAAACCAAGATTACCAGAGATCCATCATGTTCTCCGCGGTAGCACGTAGCTCGCTGCTACGGCAGGTTTGCCCTGCAGCCTACCGACACTTCAGCTCGAGCTCCCCACTGGCAGCAGCAGAAGTCAAGAAGCTGGGTGTCATTGGAGCTGGCCAGATGGTGAGTACACCATTCGCGGCAACCGCGGCAATCCGTTGACTAAAGCTAGGGTCTAGGTATTGCACTCGTCGCGGCGCAGAGAGCTGGCGTACCAGTCATGATCGTGGACAACTCGCAGGCTTCGATCGACAAGGGCATGAAGTTCGCGGGTACATACGGTCAACCCTTCCACAAATGCGGAGATCTGACAGCGCTACAGACAAGCTGCTAGCAAAAGACGTGTTCAAAGAGCGGATATCCCAAAGTGATGCGGATGCTACACGCGAGCGACTTAGCCAGAGCACGAGCATGGACGCCCTTTCCGACGTCGACTTTGTGATAGAAGCAGTGCCAGTAAGACCGCCTTCAAAATGCATAGACGATAGCGCACAGGCTGACGTGCTATGTGGCAGGAAATCCCCGACCTCAAGACCAAGATCTTCGCCCAGCTCGCCCAGATCTGCCCTTCGCACGCCATCCTTGCAACAAACACCTCCTCGATTTCAATAACCCGCATCGCCGCCTCGACATCCAAAGACCCCACTGACCTCTCTGCGCCCTCACGGGTCATAAGCACGCACTTCATGAACCCGGTCCCGATCCAGAAAGGCGTCGAGATCATCACAGGACTACAGACCTCCCAATCAACCATCGACACCGCCATTGAGTTCTGTAAGCGGATGGGCAAAATACCGTCACAGAGCGCCGACTCCCCTGGCTTTCTCGCGAACCGGATACTGATGCCGTATATCAACGAGGCAATCATATGTTTGGAGACAGGAGTAGGCAGGAAGGAGGATATCGACAGCATCATGAAGAACGGCACGAATGTACCGATGGGACCACTACAGCTGGCGGATTTCATTGGCATCGATACCTGTTTGGCGATCATGAAGGTGCTGTATGAGGAGACGGGCGATAGCAAATATAGACCGGCGGTGCTGCTGAGGAAGATGGTGGATGCGGGGTGGCTGGGAAAGAAGAGCGGGAAGGGGTTTTACGACTACTAGCCGTTCGGATGTTGCAGAATGAATTTACATACACCGATCTGGTCTCTGGCGTCTGTCTTCGGCCGTAAACGTGGGATTGTATGCCAATAAGTCTCCCACCTGCTTCGAGGGAAGGGAATCTCAAGAGAATCCTGGAACCCAGGACACGTCAAAGGTGCGAAAATCGGAGGGACGGCATTAAAGTTGTGGTTGTGACTTGGGTGAATGGCTCTGTTTTCTCAACCGAGGTTCCCATGCTCAGGCTGTGGCCGCCGTCTGACAATGCGTATCACCCACCGAGAACCTGACGCACTGTGCTGGACACATTCCAACCCTTCAGCTGCTAGAGCCGAGCATGTCGGCGTCGTCCTCAGCCTTCCCAAACATTGACTGTACTAGCTCGCCACTTCTCGTCGCTAAAACAGAGAGTAGGGTATCACTCAGCTGCGCAAAAGTCAGCGTTGTTCAGTTAGACCAGCAGTGGTCGACGACAAAAGATAGGGAACCTACGCCATGAGTACTCTCATTGCATCCTTGCAGCCAAATGCCCGCATCACTGCTCACTTTCCCCTCCTCGAATTGCACCTTATAGTCCCGGCCTACAGTCCATCTCTTGCCCTCCGCGTCGCCACCAGGCATCAGACCGCGAGCACCATGAAGTATAGCCTCGTGCGTGTCTCTTATGTACCCGGCTGCGACCAGCACAAGATCCACGTCCATCGACTCCTGGCCCACAGTGCCGTGCTTCCTGTGCTGTCCACTCTGGTTGTCTATATGTAGACGCACCGTGTTTGGTGAGTCAGGCGTGTCAGTTATGCTGGTAACGATACGGTGATTCAAGATACGACGTGGCCACTGGTCTTCATTCCGGTACTTGATTCGTTGCGTGTAAAGGTCTTCGTAAATTTGCTCGAGCAGCTCAAGACGCACAACGCCATAGTTGGTGCCGCGGTCGAGCTCCAGGGCGGCGGAACGGACTTCAGAGGATTGGTGGAACACATCGTCCACGCGGTCAGGGTCGAATATTTCGTTCACGCTGTGTTGCGTCAGCAAATCTGTTGTTTTTGGGCTCCAACGCCAGGACAAGCATACAACGGAGAGTCGTCACTGGGCCTCAGAGCCGCGCCTTTGATGATCAGACTTGTTTTTGCGTTCGGGTAGCGTGAGTGAAGGTTGTGAAATATTTCGGCAGCGCTTTGTCCCGCACCTACAACCGCAATCTTGTAGGCTTTCGTTGGGTCGGTGAGGATCGAGGGTACATAGATCGAGTACTCAGAGGAATGAAGGACTCGCGAATGAGGATGTTGGAGATTTTTAGGTATGTGAGGCCTCCCTCCAACAGCGATAACAACATGTCTCGCTCTTCGATTTGTGAATACCCGTGTCCTGGTGTTTAGTGATCTGACCTTGAAGCAATCCACCACCTTCGAGCAGTAGTTACTTTTGATAGGAGAGACCTCCAACACCTCTTGATTGTACTCAACCACCTCCTCGAACCCGCCAGCGCACCATCGCATGTAATCTTCATATTCTATCCTTTGCGGAAGAAAGGTGCTCAAGTTTGTGAATTGGACGAGTCGGTTGTTCCGGTGTAGGTAGTTGAGGAAGGTGAATTCACTTCGTGGATTTCGCAGGGTCGCCAGATCTTTAACGAAACTAATCTGCATCTTGGCTCCTGCTAGCAGCATCCCAGTATGCCATCCGAAACATCGCTGCCGTTCCAGGAAGGCTGTCCTGGGTGGCCGGGCCCCAAGCCTTGAGAGATTTTTGGTTCGCGCATGTAATTCGTCGAGGGCATCGTGCAATGCCACAGCAATGGCGAGTGACGATGGTCCAAAGCCGATGCAGACCAGGTCGTGTAGCTCGTTGTCTTCCGTATGCTGTAGATGCGATGGTCCCGCTTTCGTCCTGACCCCATTGCTACCGTGGCCGTTGCCTGTTGTAGGGTTGTCCGAAGAGGTGGCTCCACGGACTCGATCGATGCAGCTGGGAAAGAAAGCGAGATCGGTGGGTATCACGTGCTCAGCGGACATCGATGGAGGCATGTCAAATCCACGGCCTAAAGCGCTATAGCAATTCTCTGGTATGAGGGAAGGCCTGGTCAGCTCTTGCATGTTATAAACCTGCAGCGTTACGCACAAACAAGCAAAGCAGCCGCTATGTGTGAACACGATCGTCCCAATGGCTCAAGCAAACATCCTCAGTTCGGGTTCATGATGGAGCAAACCAAGCTGATGAGGTGTTCATAACGACAAAGAGTCCACTGAGATTCTGCTGTCCCAACACAAGATACCGAGACAGCAGAGACGACAGAAAAAATGCCAGTGACAGCCTTGACGCACGGCCCAGAGTTGAATGAATGACGCCTCGTATCAAACGATCTGACAACAAAGATCCAGACGGAGAGAAAGAAGTCCGGATACATACAAACATGTATTGCGGCCTAGACCGTCACGCCCGGCTGCACAGAGACCTCGTACGTGTATTTGCGCAGTCCTCGAAGCCATAAGAAAGTCGGCCGACCGGAGCCGATGACGTTCGGCAAGCCGGAGCCTCCATCGTCGTGAGTTTGCATGAAGAGCCAGGTCAGGGGAAGGCAGTCCTCGCAATAGCAGGAATAGCATACGAGGTCGTTTATCAAGCATCCCCCCATCTATTAGTGACCCAGCGTCATGCTATAGAACCAAGTGTTCCTCACAGCTGTGCGAGGCGGAGATCGTTCAAGTGGTGACAATCAAACGATCAGATAAGATCGGTCGTCCCAAGTAAGCTTTGAGCGAGCTCCCTCCCAGCCGCACCGCACAACAGGTCCGGAAAGCCGCGTCAGTCAAACCAGCACAAACTCTTCACGGCGACGCCGGAGGCTCAGCTGCTGCATCTACTTCCTGGAGCACGCGTCGGCCGTCCACTCACAACTGCACCGAGGTCTCCTTGATTTGCAGTCCACACACACCATACGCACGCCAAGCCGGGGAGGGAAGCTGGAGGGCACAAGTGAGAGTGGCACAGCAGCTTAGCGCCTGTGGAATCACTCTGGACGGAACGCCTACTGGGATGTTCGATGGCCACGAAGCAGCCGTACTGGTACCTTCCACTAAAGACTTAATGGTTAGGCCGCGTCGCCACTCACGGCACATGAGATGCCAGCAACCCGAGCAACTGACGGGAAGAAGTCCGAGCAGATTGTAGTCTGATTGGCTACAGCTTGCCTATACAAGACGGGCGATGGGGAATCCGACTTCCTCACTTATCGATCACCCTGCGTGACATGCGTTTGCATAACCACCATCTCCATCTACGCAGAGCGGAAACAGAGCATTGTATGTCTGAAGTTTTGCTCAACGCGTGCCTCACGCACACTTCTGAGCCTCGGTCTGTTGGAGATTTGCTGTTTGCCATAACGACTTCGAGGTTGCGGCTCAGGAGAATGCCCGAGACTCTAGCCGATATACGCAACTTGCCCATGCAAGTGTTGGACCATTGCACCGTCCATCCGTCCGGCAAATGGTCCAGGTTCTCCTTCCGAAGTGATTTGATGTACACCCCGCGTCGAGGCCGTCACTGGTTAATATTGTGGGGAGAGTCTGGTACGTGCGGCGTGGTTGGGTCAGAGTGACATCGAACAAGATCTGGGCCGCGCTCACTAGCATCACTATGGGACTGACTGGAGGTTCTGTCTTCTCATCCACACGGCTGTCAATAATAGCGGCGAGTCCAGCGGGCACAGAAAACGCCCGTTCGTCCAGAGGGAAGAAAGAAAGATCTTACACTAGTGTCAACGTCACCTCGACTTTGCGTGGGGACTCTCTCGATTGGCAGCTACAAGCGGAGGCTTTGGGGGGTGATGGCACAATCCCTTGAGCTAATTGTTGCATGGTCGAAGCCGCCCGAATGCTTGTTAAGCCTTAGTGGAGCTTATGTTGGTACGACACTAAGTTTTTGCACGGGCGTAAGGCCCCATGGGGATGCAGCTTGCAGCTAAGTCAGGGCCTATCAGTTGCAGCCGGTGGAGTTTTTCGCCCTTGCTGGGCACCATTGGTACGGCAAGTCCGATGATCTTACTGTAGAACCGTAAGATCGAAGCGGATGATCCAGGTGGGGCCTACCATATATGTCTTGCCGTCCTTCCAGAATCCGCTGGTCTCTTGTCTCCTTCAGTCAGTGTCTGTTTCGAAAGATATCTCTTTGAGCACCGCCGTACTATCACCAACTTTGTGAGAATGGATGCATTTACCCCGGCTCAGACGATGGAGCTGATCTCCAGGGTCGGCGCGAAGAAGTCTAAGATGAGATTTGACAAGCTTTGCTTGAACTCGTTCCTTGCTGGTCCTCTTCTAGGCTTTGGGTATGCATACACAGGAGCGCCTCCACTTCTTCCAAGCCACCTACTGATGCAAATTTCACAGTTGTGCAATC
>NAJN01001343.1:0-12023 GCA_005059845.1 Cryomyces minteri
ACAGCACGATCGTCCGCTACACTGCACGCACGCTGGCTGCAGGTCTCCGCAGGAACATGTTTCAGGATCGACCCCTTTACTTGAGGAGCGGTTGGTGTTGCGCTTTTGGCATGTCTGAGTACTCGTAGTAGTAGTGGTGGTGGTCTTTGCAGCTGAATCGCTTGCAAGCCCTTTTCATCGTGCCACGACGCGGATTTCGGGAGGTGGCTCCCTCGTCACACCAGACAAGTCCTACTCTGATAGAACAAGTACAGAATCTTTGAGTCCAGTCCACACCTGAAGACGAGCTAGCTCACCTTCGTTTCAGACTGGGACTACGCGCCGGCATGGAGACTCGGCTGCATATGCAGTGGAGTCGGCGAAAACGATCGATCATACACTCCCAAAGCGGAAAGCTAGCAACCTGAGGCAGTGATCCGCAGCAGGCACGCGTGTCAGACCCGTCGGTGAGGTCCTGGCAGCGAGTCGTGTCGAGTCGTATCGAGTCGCGTCAAGCCGCATCCAGTCATCCTGTCAACATCATTAGCTCTTCTATGCACCCTTCCAGACCAGCGATGCAGACCTGATTCCATTCTCAAGTACCAGTAATCTTGAGGTAGGGTTTGCGCACGAAGCCAAACACATCGATGTGATCTGGACTCGGCGCGACTTGGACTCAAACCTTGGATGAGGTACGCGGTATGTAGCCGAAGAGCAAGGGATGTGTCGTCAGCTATCCAACGGAGAATGCGTTTCTATCGTGGTGTGATACTCGTTTGGGTAAGAAGAAAGCACCCCTTCAAGTCTTCGTACCCAGACGAGCGACGTTGATGGCAGCTTGCATGGTGATCGAATTCGGCGGCGGTGAGTGGTATTGAGAATGCTGTGCTGAGAGGTATAAAAACAATGTTTCCGTCTCGCCCCTTCAAACAACAGACATTGACTTCGTTCCCAGTTCAAGTCGTACTCGAACGACCTCGGTCTTCTTCACGTACTCCAGTAACTCTTCATATCTCGATCATCATGTCATTCAACACCCCTCACCAAAACGACTTTATGGGTCACGATATCGAGCCATCACCGGCTCTGCATGCCCATAACATGCAATCCAACACCATCTGGGAAACACCTTATTTCAGTCCCCCACTCTACACTCTCCCAGTAAGTCCCCCCTCGCCCTTCTTCTAGTCCGCTGCTCTATTCATATCCCCACGATTGCAGAGCTGATTGGATGTCTCCCTCCAGGTGCCCGGCCGCAAATGCCCAGCCTGCTTGGCCAAAGGTCAAACAATCTGGGTCATCCCGGGCAAAGACTGTCCGCAATGCGGCACGCCTGTCCACTAGCTTCTGTCGATGTACGCACGGCCCTTGTCTGCTTGCCTCCTGTTCCGGCTTTCCCTTTTTGTTCTCTAGTACACCCTTCATTGCTTACTCAAAGTCACAGCCTTGAATATTATGATCTCCTTCTTCAGCTCGCTAGGCCAGGAACCACCGTTGCCCTCGCTTCGGGACGAGGGAACTTGTTTGAGGCTGTGATCTGACGGCATGGGAACTGGCGCTGGAGTGGTGCAGCGCTCCAGCGTTTCGAGGGCTTCTGACATATCTTTTCCAGAGTGTTGCTCGTAATACAAGTCCATCTTTCATTACGCCTACCAAATCTCTTGGCTTCAAGACGACTTGACCAGCAAATCACGGCTTTCTGTATCCTCCATGGACGTTCAATACACTCACTTGTCTGTCATCCAAACTCCTCTCCGTAGTGGATATCAACTGTCTGCAGATTGCCGACAGGGTCGATTCGAGCCGCATTTCTCGAGAGCCCAATTGCTCCCCTCCCCCTTCGTCCACTGAATCGTAACCCCCGCACCCCCCCCCCACCCCCCCCCCGGCCCCCTTCCCTGGCCAGATCACATCCTACCCACTCCTCCACCCCCCCGCGCCCAGCACTCCAAACTTCGTCCGTTCCCCCAGTCCCAGCCTCTCATACTCCTGCCGCCTGTTTCCCTTCTCCAGCGCCCTTTTCTGCTGCCGCTCGAACTCCGCTCCCGAGGATGCGAGGACGTGGTGCGAGTCACCTCTGCTGGCAGTCATTTTGGCGCGGGCTTTGCTGAGGAGGGAGAGAGTGGGACGAGAAGGTGTTGATTGGGGTGAGGAGCGATGAGATACAACGGAGGGCCTGATATCGCTGCTGCTGATGGGGGGTTGCTGGCGGGACATGATGTAGTTGTTCGATGGCAGGGTCGATGAATGCCATTGTGCCTTTGATCCTGTCCCTGGATTGCGTTCGGCGTAAGCTGGCGGCGAAGACGGCGGTTGCATGGACGATAGCGTGTCGGCTCCGTCTTTGACGGAGCTGGATGAGGAGGATGGGTTCTGGTAGCTTGACATGCTCGCCCTATTTCGCTTGCCTTGGAGGAGGGATACAGAGCGGGCAGTAGAGTGGAGAAGGGCGAGGATGATTCGGATTGGACAGTTTTTGCAACAGCTTGGAACAATGTTCACGAGGCCATGGTTGGCCGACGAAGGGCAAAGGCTAGACGAAAAGTATACAACGTATCGACGCAACGCCAAGACTCTTAGATTTCAGCTGAGAAACTCCTGCAGAACACAGTCAAGTTCTGTCATCTGAGTAGGAAATGCATGACTCCGTCTTCTTATGAGCACGGGTAAGACTGCTGCCTTACCCAAACCCCGGCGGCCTCTAAGGTAGCCACATTCGGACACCCTCAACTCGTCGAGTCGTCACCGAAGAGCGCGCTGCTATGACCGTCGAAGCATGTGCTTATATGGCGTTGACACAAGTCTGTGAGAGCTGCAAGAACTCGACGACCAGGCAGCAGTATTCTGCCTTCAACCAACTGGGAAGACCTAGGCGCCCCTCCGAAGTGCTGCAACTCGGGACCGACAAGACACCGCGGATGCCAAGACGGGCGTACTGTAAGTCTTTGTAAGCTTTTCTCCATGCAAGGAGCTACTCCGTAGAGGGAGCTGCGGTGGTTGTCCAGTGGGAGGGCGCATTCTTCAATGACTTAATCCCTGCGGGATGTTTGGCAGAGAAGAAATGGGGCAGCGGACGGGAACAGTCAGACGCTGATCGTACACGGCCGCCATTTTATACGCTAAAGTCATTTCTGAAGTTTGACAAGGTTGTAGACCTGTCAGATTGATGACTAGAAGTCCTCCAAGGAGGCGGTGGATCCGGAGATGCTTCCATGCTCGCCTCGAGCGGTATTGCCAGCTCGCGACCGCAACATCGAGATCGACATGATTGTCCTATACATCCAAGAGTGCAGTTGAGAGAGGTTCGTCACATTTGACGGTTGTCTACGTCTTGAATTGAGTTTGCTAGCTTGGGCTGCATAGGTCTTCATTACTGAACCTGTCTCAAGTCGTTTCCGCAACCACAAGCAACACACTGCAACGCCACCAACCACCACAGAAGAAGCAGGGGATACTCAGGATGACAGAGAAAAGCCGAAGGGTTAGTTTCACACGTGTCGTGTCTGGATTAGAGGACTTCTACCCCTCTCTGTCCATAGAATAGGTGAATAAGCAACAAGCGTGGTTGGTAGAAAGCGACTCCCTCGACTCACGACCTTAGAACGAGATTGCCGTCTGATTTCCTCATCTTTCGTCCATGAGTAGCGGCTCGTGCAGGCAGCATCGTCGCTCAAAAGAGTTCGATACGCCAAGCACAGCAGGAGTCAGGAGAGCATCGTTGCCAACACCACTTTAATCACCAGAAGCTCAATGGAGGTTCCTCGCGTGGCAAACGTGGTGCACCTCTCACATCGTCCGGACCTCCTCTGGGACCCTGATTAGCAAAACCAACCCCATCAATTCTCGTAACGACTTGATCTGTGATTTCCTTCAGACTCCTTAATATCTCGTCATTCACAATACTCTCTGCCTCCCAAGATGCATCGTCGCCGAATTCGAGATTTGTATTTTCTTCGAACTGTTCAGGCGGCGACGGGCTTGCGAGACTGGCTTTGTACCACAGCCTCCTGTGCTCGATCATGTCGGCGATGTTCATCGTATGGGCTTTCAGCTCGCCGGTAGCCTTGCCTAGGATCTTGAGGTCGTGGACTTGAGTCAGCTCGAGACAGAGGTGCTCATGTCGCTTCGATGCGTAGCGGAGCTGACGGTGGAGCTGGACACTTTCCACTCGCATACCCCTGTGACTGTTCTTCGTGTGCACCTCCGGTAGTAGGTGGCCCGGTCGTGTACGAACAGAGAGGTTCTCGATGAGCTCTTCCACAGCCTCATCGGGCACGTTCGTCTCTGTGGCAATGCCGGTCACGACCATACGAGCGTCCCACACTCGCTTCGGATAGTGCCAGTAGACGCCACCGATCGCTTGAGGCGGCTTCTTCACAGCGAAGTCACTAGGGGTCAACGGATTTACCTCAATGTGGACTTCCCGATGCTCAATGTCATCGCATATGAAGACCAGTGTTGCGAGACCGTTTCCGCTGGGAGTTTCACAGAACAGACGTTGACCGTGATCATCTGTGAGATCAGTCATGTGCTGCATGTCCGTCGTAGATGCGGTCAGCATGTTCGTGAAGCCTGTGCGCAAGTCGCCATGTCCCGCCAGCTCGGTCTCCCAGTCTTGTTTCGTCACGGCATCCTTTCGGAGTGCTTTTGGAACGTTATCAAGTATGATCATTCCAAATTCCACATGCATCTTTAGCTCGCCACGGAAGGACCGAGCTGCCTCTAGGATCTTGAGTGCAGGCTCGTAGAATTCCAGAGCTTCAATGACTGTACCGGGAACGTCCTGCTGTGCCTGGACCTGATGAGGCAGTGCAATTGCAGGTGTGGAATGTGAGGTTTTCGGCGCTGGGTTTGCCCATCTAGGCAGGTCCACTTTCGCCCAAGTAGGCCAGGGCGAAGTAATTGTTTGGTCGGGTTTCGGCGAATCTGACGTCGACGCATAAGGCCGGCTGCCAACGGTTGCCCAGGCAGACCAAATTCTTGGAGAAGCCATCGGACTTTCAACTCTAGGATTTGTCGGATGTTTGGGAAGCTGAGGTGGCACCGGTGAAGGACTACGTGGCCGTGCACTTCCGTTACTCCTGCGATTTGCACTACTTCCATAGGACCTGGACGAACTAGGTGTTGGAGCAGACGACTTCTCGATTTCTCTAATACGGCTAACGCCCGCGAAAGGTTTATGCTGGTTCATTGTGCGTCTAAGAGTCCGTGTTTGGACCTCATCAACAGCTTGTACTCGTTCTTCAATGAGACCGTCATGAGACAGTATACGGACGGGAACACTGTTCTCCTGTGCCGTCTGCGGAAACAAGGCGGGCCACGGTGTATTTGCGAGACTCTCATCTTCTAGGTCAAGCAGCGCTTTGTTTGTAGCCGAAGCTAGTGGAGCAGCTCCCGCATCCCTTGTTGGGATAAGGAATGGTTTCAAGGCCGGTAGTGTTGGAGTACTCGGCGGGTGTTGAGGTGGAATTGAAACATCCACCAGGTTTGACGTTAGTCTGACCCTAGTGCGAACAGTTTTCTTCGCCCATGGCTGCTCGTCATATATCGTTTCTTCGTAGGTCTTTGCGGTGGTCATTGAATGACTAGAGTCTGCATCTGTTCCATGCCATCCGTTGTGTCCGGATTGCTTCTGCTTCCCTCTTCGGGACGAGCTGCTTATTCGTGGAGTAGCTACCTTCGGATCGCTGTTCGACGCCAGCTTCTGCCGTCTTCCAGACGCAATTCGGGCGTATGGTACTGCGGGAGCAAAACCAAGCGTAGAACTTGCTCTGAGGGTTCCCTTCAGTGAGCTGATTTGAGGAGTAGATAGGTAGTTCTCCTGACTCACACTCCCGAATTCCAAGCCAAAGAGATCCGCATGCGCGGTCGCTAGCTTCATGTCGATGATGGGTTTAGTCATGTCTTGCGTAGCGATGTCTGTAAGGGGCATTGCTAGTTGGCTTATAGCCGTAACGTTTGAAGGTCCTGCGGTTGCGACCGAGTTGTTGACATCCGAGTGGCTTGGGTTCCACTCAATTCCGTCAATGACTGGCATGCTATCCGCGATTGTTGGACTAGTGGCTTTTTCAGATCTCTTACGGTCTGCGACTTGATTTGCTGAAGGATTGACAGAGTGAGCGGCAGCTTTAGGTACGCGCTTACGGCCAATTCTGTTTGGGGAAGGTGCTCTTCTTAGTCCTTCGATGTAGCCCGAAGAACTCGAGAGCTCCGTTGCTGGCGGACTCTGCAGCTCGCTATTGTCAAGACCCTGCATCCATTGATCGACCACAAGAACCCTTGCAGGCGGCATCAATATGCCAGCAGGCCTGGTGGTTGGTGTGTCGGCAGCAGTTCGTTCAAGCTGCGCGTCTCCAAGCTTCTCTTCACCGACATCGGTAAACTCTATGACACTCCAAATGTTTGGAAGTGGCGATATACCAGTGGGCGTTGGCACGGCATGATCAGCGATAGCATAGAGGCCAAGGTCCAGTTTCGCACTCTTGTACTCAAGAAGTCGAGTGACGCACATTCTGTGGAGTTCTTCTTGCCATTTGGAGCCAGCCGGCAGCAACACACGCCGGAGGAAGTGATGAACGCCTTTTGCGTTGAGACGAAATATCTGTAACGCATCGGACTTCGTATTTTCGATCTCGACAAAATGAGTGACTGGCATACGACGGTACTATGCCAGTTAGCCCTCTTCCAGGTAACCAGTCGTAGGGTTGCATACCATGTCTCGTTCCACGTTGCGCAGTTTCGCGCTAGCCCTGCTGGCTGAATTATTATCTCCTCCTGATATTGCCACGCATCTCCTCTCGTGGTCGACCGTGAGAACACAGCCTGTGAGTCCTGTGATGGTAGTCAAGACCGATGAACTCGCAACGGCGATCAGATCACTGCTAGACTTTGGGGCCCAGTACAGGCAATTCTTGTTGTTTTTCACCTCACCAACACTAGTCTCCGTTGTAGTTGGAGTCTCAGGGCCGTCTAGTAGCGGTTCGTCGAGGCTATCTGCCATTCGCTGGACTTTAGGCGCATTCTATCGTAACAAGATTAGTAGGCTTCTGACCACTGCCTGGGTATTTCGAGTGACTAACGTCTTCTTCTGCTTCTTCGGCCATCGCGGTTTCCTTCTCAGTGTACTGATCAATGATTCGTGCAAGAAGAGCGTACAACTCCGCTCCACGATCTTGCGGACATTGTAAGTGGAACATCTAGAGGTCGTCAGCGGAGATCTAGGTGGCAGGAACTGCCTCACTTGCGTCAGATTTGGCTGCATATGTGCAGATGGTCGATTTATCGTTGACTGCAGAACTGTGATAAATGTCAGTTGAAGCTGTCGTCTCTGTTTCAGGCGCACGCGTAGCTCACTCAAATTGATGGATGACTTCATCTTGAGCGTCCTTCGAGAATCTATAAAGGGATGCATGGTAGTAGCTGGCATCTGCTGCTGCCATTGTACCTGAAAGCCAGTATGGATTGTGGTGTAGTCGTAGGTCGGAGACAGCTGTCGAACAACAAGATTGCCCAGACTGCCCAGCTCACCTGACATGGAAGATCAATGTGTTGAGTGTCGAAGAGTCAAGTGATGAACGAAGGGTTGTTGTGCTGAGGGATCTCGTCAGGAAAGTGAGAAGGCGTCGCGATAGGAGGAAAGTGAGGTAGATGACAGGAAGCAGGCACACAGGAACCCACAATCACGTCGGCCCGCTGCAGTGAGGAGCGTTCCAGCACCATATCAGCTGAGAACAGAGCTAGCTGCAGGGCTGGCAACATGGGCTTCCCGTTTGTACATGCCGTGAGGATTAGAAGATTGGGAGTTGGACTGAGCAACGTAAACGTAATCTTTTAGCGTACAGTAGTGTTTACTTCCAAGGTGAGGCAGAGACTACGGAGGGTGCCGCCATCACTACGAGTTTCGGACGGCAATGAGGGAATGTGAATAGTTGGAGGCAGAGATGAGACGTCTTCCGACATGGCGTACGTGTCTAAGAGCCATAGGTCTTCGAATAGCGAAGGATGACAGCCAACTCACAAGTAGAAGGTTGTACCATGTGAGCCGTGAAGCTTGTTGATCTCTCACGCTCATTGACGGAGAGAATCCCTGAAAGGGGTCTACATCGACAGGAAGCTCGGTATTCGGCCAGGAAGCTACAGGAACGCTTCTTTCCTCGAGATCTTCCACAACAAAAGCATGGTGAGGGTATAGAGCAATCGAACCAGAAACGCCGCTGATACCATGCCGTGTTTTCCTGTTCAGGTCCAGTCCGCCCATCGATTCACAACCCGCCGAAACTCCAGTCCCCGGCTACGTGCGAGTACTTGTGCTATGCAATGCGCAACATCGAAGATACCCCTGCCGCGTCAGTGAGGGACACGACATCCTTCACGTTCTGCTTGAGGTTCATGAGCCACCTCATCTGTCCCACCACGTGCTGCATCTCCTCGCCCATCTTCCTGCCTGACAGCTCCCTCTCCTGAGCCTCTTGCACCATTTCATCTAACGTTCTGTCGCACTCGGATCGGTATGACTTGAAAAGCTCCGCCATCTGCGAGTTAGCCCGTTTCGTGCTCTCGAACTCTTGTCGCATCTGATCCACAACGATGTCCAGCCTCTGGTACTTCCGTCGATCATCCTCACGCTCGGCCGTCAGCGTCCGAATAGTCTTGGTGATTGTCTCCGTGCGTTGCCGATACTCTGCACTGAGCTGTTTGTGACTAGACTCAAGGATCTGTGCGTGGGCCATTGCATGCTGCTCCCGATCCCTAGCTTCTTCTACCTCTCTCTTCGCTGTCGCCGTAACCTCATCCCTCTGCCGGTCTAGCTCAGTCGCTCTCGTCTCCGCCAGCTCCCTCCGGACTCTCTCAGCCTTGAGGTCCGCTTTCAACTCTTCGATCTTTCTCTCCCGCCGAGATAGAACTCCTAGATCCACTGTCCGCATCTGAACCAGGTTGTCGTTCTCAGTGGTCAACGAGTCCACTCTCGGCTTCGAGGTACTTAATATCCTCTGCAGTTCCTCTCTGCTTGAGATCTCAGATTTGATTTCTCTTCGCAGACGGTCGTTCTCCGCCATCAGCCGTTCGATGACCCTCCCTGATTTGCCAATTGTTGCTCGTCCGACAGCGGAAGACCATGGTGAATTCTCTTCCTTGTTATCAACGTTTGACAGGCAAGGGGCCAGTGACGAGCCATCCGTGTCGGCAGGCCCATGGGTCGGTGGTGAGGTGGTGAGTCGATTTGGCGGTGCTCGGCTTGGCGTGTCTAAAAGATCTCCAGTTTGAGTCGATGTGTCGGTGAGAAAGTTGGGCGATGAGACACTCGTTTGAGGACTGTTGAAGGGCGCAAACCCTGGCATTACGAGTGGTGGAAGTTCTTCGAAATGAAAATGTGGCAGCTCTATAAGTGAGAGAGGTTAAAACTGATGGCGGATTCGAGATACGTGATGATGGTCTACTCGTCTAGAGACACGGATATTTAGGGAAAGAGCTACCTGTGCCTGCACCCGTCTCCATTCTCCATCTTCGCACAACCTCTGGCTCAGGGCTACCGTTCTGACGTACTCTCATGTTAGTAAAGCGACTCTTCAACGTTCTGAGGCGAGTGACAGTTCTGCTGTGCTCCTGCGAAGGGATGTCATGTGGAGGAGCATTGGGCGGACACGTCGTACTCAGGGCATTAGCTGTCTGAAGGACTGTTTCAGTAGACGCGGCCGTGTCCGTCTGTCGTTGTTTTCCGTCGTACATTTATTGTGGGGGTCATGGGAGTTGCATGGGCAACGAGCAATGAAACATTGGATGGCAGCGGTCACTCCCGGCCGTCTGCTGGGATGAGCCTTGTCAGCGGGGGTGGTTCCGCGTCAACGGCTGATGGCGTCCTCATTAAATGATGGCAGCCGTCCTGCACGGTCGCTCAAAAATCGCAACAGTTTACACGAACTGTGAACAGCACGCGCTTCCAGACACTTCCAAAGCTGGTTTATGATCATGGTGGCAAGACTCCAACCTCGGTTGCAAACCTCTTATACGTTCTTCAAGGTCTTCCACAAAGAGCTGCCTGATCACTCACATCAGCCTGTGCAAAGTCTCGCTGATCGTTGACCTCTTTGACGGTGTTTCTTCGCGAGGCTCAACTCCATATCAATGCAAAAGTAAACGGTGCAGAGTCGTCGAGAATATTTGTACACTCATTAAAAGGTGAGAAGCAGATCGAATCTACGCAAAGAGCCAGCTGAATCAAACGCCTAGTTTACTCAGTCTTCATGCCTTCCGTCGAGCCATTCGTGGTGGCTTCCTGTAGAACATGTGGACGATACTTCGTCAGAAGTTTGGCTGATGGAGCCTTTGCGTCGTCGTCTGTCGCAGGATGTCAGCTGTGTTGAAGGGTTCCTTTGATGCATGCCCTATCAACTCACAGTTTCTCCATAGGTCTTCTAGAGCATCGATACAGATCTCCCGGACCGGGGGCCGCATCAGGAGCAGGTATCTGGAGGGTTTGTCAGAGACGATAATGGGTGGGCAGATGGTGGCGCCGAGCTTACTGTAGAGACTGGATTGCCAGCGTCACCCTCTCCGGATCTCTCGCTAGCTTCTTGACCCTTGCCAAGATGTCCACGTTCATGCCCGGGATCTCTGAGAGGAACCGAATGAGCACCTTGTCCTTCGCATCGAGGTAGGGTACTATTCCATCAAGCACTCTGAGGACCCATCTCTGGTAATGTTGTACAGAGTTTTCGTCCTGCTTCAACTGGATCTGGTCGTTGTACCATTCCTCGTTGAGCCACGAAATGGCGATATCGATGCGTCTCCGAAAGTCCTCCACAACGTACATGTACAGTGTGTCGCGTATAGAATCACTTACGGAGAACGCCTGGCGAGACAGACTCTGATTCGATTCGCCTTCGCTCTTGACCTTGCTATTCTCGAGACCAGCCGATGCTCGCGTTGCCAGGCGACATATCATAGTTACCCAAGCATCGCGATCATAGTCGCTCGCGGCCAAGCGATTAACGCCAGTCACCGCAGACTTGGCGGCAGTAGTTCCGTCCAAAGCACTCATCGTGCCGAAGACTCGTCTCACGGTGCCTTTGCTGTGTTCCTCGGTCTCCTCTTCTGTCAAAGGAGGCGGCTGAGGTATCCGGAACGGTCCTAGAGCAACCTCGGGCGGACGCTCAGGTGGTAGGTCGTCCGGAGGGGCATTGTTGAGCTTATTTACTATCTGTTCGGCATCCTCGATGGGGTAGTCCGGTTCATAGTCATCGTCCTCATCGTCATCCCCCTGTGGCGGAGCGCCTGTAGCGAGTTTTGCAGCATCTAGCGCTGTAGTCGGCGGAGTCCTACCCAGTGAGAGATATCGGGCGCGTACAGCCTGGAAGAATTAGCGTCAACAGGCTGTGGGCAAGAGTACAGAACAGAAAGAGCGTGGCGAACAAGGGGTGAACGGCGCACCGGAGCGAGCCAGAATGATTCTTGTAACAGCGATGTAACTTCCCTCAAAGTCGAAGAGTGTGTACTGTAGTTTTGGACAAACACGTACGTTTATTGCATCATTAAGATTGGTTACTCCTATCTGGGCCAATATCGGCACCAGTATCTGGACCACCAATTCGATCGGTATAGTTTGAACATCGAAGCTCTTCGATCCCTCATCAGTGGTTAGGGTGAAAAGTTGAGCATAGCTGACAGGGCCTTGAGGCAGAGCTGGAATGTCAGGACGTCCCGGAAGCGTGCCTGGGACGTCTGCACCGAGGCGTTGTCGTTTGGCGCTGTCAAGGCCATCGGTGGGTTCGCTGGGTGCTGCTCTTTTGCGGCTAGTCTCGTCAAGTATGTCCACCAGTGACTGGTGCAATCGTTCGATGTATCCCTGTATGCGGCCTGCCATGGGATGATTCGGGTTCCTGCACGTTTATGAGAACGTCTCGAAGTCACGTGATCGGTGCAAACCTACTTCTTGAGTATATTCATAAGGAACGCTCGGGTCGTCCGCGCCGTTGACTTCACCATCACCTTTGTCTTCGGTGTCATGGGAGAATTGGCTTGTTTAAAAGGGTTGAAGTTCAAGACAG
>NAJN01001344.1:0-12020 GCA_005059845.1 Cryomyces minteri
GCGGCGCGCAGAGATCCGATGCTCTGCTTCCGAGATGACCCGCCGCTCTGCGCGCTGTCGCTTCCGTCGTCTTCAGATAGCGAGAAGTTGATCTCGGTCTCGCTGGCAGGAGCCCCGCTGCCGTTGCTGCCGCGTGTAATGCCATGGCGTTCTAGGCCGGCGCGGACTAGGTTGTTGACCGCGCGGCGGCGTTGGCGGGTGGCGAAGTTCTTGCTGCCTTCGTGCTTTGTCGTTGGCATGGCGACAAGCTCCTCAAGAGATGGAGGTCCGCGAGGCTGGCGCGTAGGATGTTCGCCAGCACGAGCTTGACCGGGACCGAAAGTACCAGTCGTGGGAGTCGGCGGGAAGCCACTCGGACGAACAAATGAGGACTTTGCTCCGTCGGTGACACTTGACAGAGATGACGTAAGAGCGTTGTTGGAAGCTAGAGATGCAGCTTTCTTGTGCATGCCGACACCGCGGCGGAAGGCGTTCGCAGATGGCGGTGGAAGGGGCTGTACATCGGCTGGAGGTGATGGGCTCTTCTTCGGTGGTGTGAGGCTACGAGAAGCGAAAGGGCTGGACCCACTAGTCTGTGGTGGCGGAGAGATCTGAGCGCGAAAGTTCGGCGTGGACACCTCAGAATCTGGAGATGAAGCTCTGAAACCCGATTCTGGAAGAGGCGGAGAGCTGGAAACGCGAGCCCGCTGCTGCACGCTTGGATCAACAGCATATGAGTGATGGCCGGTCATCGGGTTGTAGACCAGGTACAAGCCCGGTTGCCCGGGCACCTCTTGAGGGACCGGTGACATGCCCTTCTGGAGCTGCTGGTTGTAAACACCCATCTCAGGGCTCATTGGAGTGTTTGGGTACTGCTGATATTGGTTGGTGCTCAAGTTCATGCCCTGGAACTGATTGGCTGCAGCTGCTAGCTGCAGCTCCATAAGCTGCTGCTGGAGATGCTGCTGACGCTGAGCTAGATACAACTCGGCCATCCGGAGCTGCTGCGACATTTGATCATCTTGACCTCCATATTCCATGGCTTGTGGAGCAAGCACCTGTTCCGGAAGCGAGTACATTTGCCGTCCAACGTTCCCGCCGTACTGCTGATTGCTCCTACCGGAGAAGCTCGAGCCGGTCGCAGTCTGAGGTACGCCCTGGGCGTAGGGATTGTAGTTGGCATCGGCATACTTCGAAGCCCCGAGCCCGAAGCGATGCTGAGACTGATTGTAAGGAGCGGACGCAGGCACTGCCGGCGTTTTTGGTTGTGTACGAAGACCAGCCAATAGATGAGATCGGCTTGTCCTAGGAGTGGGGTTGGAATCGCTCTGGTTTCCGTTGTTGGAGCCGATCTCGGGGGGCAGGGCGACACTCAAACGCTTGATGTTGGCGTCCTTGCCGCGAGAGGCAAAGCCGGACCCAGGTACGCCAAGTGTCCCGTTGGAGGGAAAACCGTTGTATGACATTTGAGCAAGACCGCCAGCGTCCATGCTCGTCGTGATTATTGTCTGGAGAGAAGTGGATGTCGCGGGTGATGGATGTCTTGGAAGGTGAAGACCGGATGATCTAATGAGTTGGTGTAGAGACAGCAGATGCAGGGCGTGGTTTGTAGAAGATGTGTGACGCGTTGAAACAGATGCTGAAATTGTACAAGATGAGGTCGATGATGCAAGATCGGTCGTGTCGGCGGTTGTGATGCAGCGGTGATGCGGTCAGACAACCAGGCAGCGGAGTAGTCGCCGTGAATTAGATGATTACAATGATCGTAAGATGGAGTGAAGGAAGTTTGGCGATCGTTAGGAGCCGATGTTTGTGGAGATGTTGCCAACAAAGTAGATGACTCAAACTAGGTATGTCGTTTGTGTCTCACCGGTCGAGTACAAGGGTTGTGGCTGAGAAGCCGCTCGGGTCGTGTTGCGAAACCAGGACGTGGTGTGAACACAAGGGAGTGAGAATGCGATGCCGCTGTGAGACAGTGAGGGGAGGCAACGACGTCTTAGTGATCGTACGGGCTTCGAAGCAGAGCGGAAGGCGCAGTTGGTGATGATTCGGATTACGGAGAGCTGGTGCGATGCGCTGCAAATCACCAGGAGCTGTGCGATGGGAAGGTGGCAGACGAGACGTGTTGGTGCGAAGGTGATGAGTGGGATTAAGGCGACGAGAAGGAGTCGGTAAGATGGACGACTATCCGTAAAGATGCAACAGCGCACCAGGCCACGATGAAGGACGAAAGAAGGAAGGAAGGGACAGCGGGATGGGCAGACGAAGCAGGTGTGGAGGGGAGGAGGAGGGGGGGAGGAGGAGGAGTGGAGGTGGAGGTGAACAAAGAAGAGAAGTTAAGCAAAGGCAGGAGTTCTGGCGGAAGATACTAAGAACGGTGGCCGGCGTCGGGGGGGGTGCGACGCTGATTGGCCGGGGCCAGAATAGGGGTCGACAGTTGACACTCGGTGCTTGGTGCTGGATGCTGGGTGCTGAGTGCTGGCCCTTTGTCGCAATGTCTCCAGCTCCTGACACCGCCGACTCCCAAATCACAACAGGCAGGTGCAGGTGGTCACAGGCACTCACAAGGGACACAGAGAGCGAGAGAGAGCGAGGTAGAGAGAGCGAGAAGGGTCCGCATTACTGCAGGAGTTTGCGTCCATCGGTGTACAGCGGTCCAGCAACTAGTTACCCTACCGTACGCCAACGAACAGCACAGGACTACCGCACAGCTGCTTGCTTCCCCAGCTGGAGGACTCGACCGCAGTTGAAGTGTGCCCCAAGGCCTAAGCGATGCTGAACCGCCGTGTGCGCCGCCCTCTTCGCTCCAGAAGTCCACAGGTACCTACATGTACGACAGCTGCCCCGTTGCCTGTCTCCATCCCGGGCGTCTAAATCATGCAAGTGCAGGGTGACAGGCAGCACGTCGACAGGCACAGGCGTCCCCTTGATTCGCAGGGACGCGAAGACCGGCCTGCGAACGTGCACGTCTGTCGTTCCAGATCAGCGCTCCGATCTGCGCTTCTGCAGCAACAATGCCCGCCCGTCTTCACACAACGGCAGGCCGAGTAAGAAGACGTTGCAGTGCAAACGAGCGTGTCCTTCCGCCCGTCGAAAGGAACAGATTGTGCAGGTGTTGCAAGCAGCGTGGCTGGAACAAAGGTCGTGGCACGTTTTGGAATGCGCCAGATCCTAGTGCTTACGGCTGAGTGGGCTCGAAACCGTGGGCATGGGTGTGTCAGAATCGCACCCTGCATTAGGTAGGGTTCTGTTCATGGGCTTTGTTCGACGTCCACTACCACATTACTCTTGGAAGAAGACGTACGACCGTGTGGCAAGTGAAGCTCCATTGTGATGATGCTGCGCCATCGCAGTGCTTCCTGTCTATACAAAGAGCCCTCCTTGATCCAAGCCGGCGCGCTGAGCTACGCACGCGAGATATGAACGAGGCCATGCAGACCCACGAATTGAGCAGCACATTACTACACAAAACACACAGGCGAACCACAACGAGGTGCTGGAGACAGGGGCAAGCGTCTATTGCCGCTTCCCCAACATCTCCTCGGCAAACCCGTCTCGCCCCTCATTCCTCGTGATCCGCTCTGCCGCCTTGACCAGATCATACGTGACGCCCTCGTCGACAACGCTGTCTTTCTTGTAATCCGGGTGAGTCTGAACGAAATGTCGGATCCACTTCGCCGCCGTCCACAAGCTGCCGTCTGCTCTCTTCTGGATCAGTGCCAGGTATCTCGCAAGCTCACACCTCGTCTCGACATCCACGTTGACGCTGTCGAGGTAGCTCTCTACGAGCGGTACCAGCCCAGGGAAGCCGTCGCCGTCGGCTGAGGTCTTGCCGTTTATGACTTCGTTGATGGTCATGAGTTCGTACTCGTCCTCTACGGGTCCGACGGGCGTAGGGGGTCGACTGAACGGATTCGGAGTCGAAGTCCCCGAGGCACCTGCGACCCTGACATGTCGAGAAGGGAACGGGTTTTTGCGGAAGTGGAATTTCTGAGTGTTGACTGCGTCACGGATGTGAGCCGTCTCCATGTTCTCCGTCGTTCTCGGTATAGGGATGTAGAAGTTGAGGTCGAAGCTCAAAATGGCGCGGGTGATGAGGACGATGAATATGGAGAACGCGGCGTTTTCGAAGTCGGTTATTTGTATCTCCATTGGCCTGAACTCTACCCTCCAGCCAATATCGCTCCCCTGCGGAGGAGGCTTGAAACGCATGTGCTGCCAGTTCGTAGACTGTAGATTTTCAAAATGGTCTGCTTTGTCCAGGTCGAGCTCCTTCAGGTCTTCTGCAAAAACGACTATGGGATCCCGGATGAAGAGATGAGCGAAATGAGTCGCAAGGCGATCGTCCAGACCTCCTTCTATCAGCCGTTGCTTAAGCTTCTCATCTATGACCAGGTCCGGGTCCAGATACTCTGTCCGCAACCGTGCGTCTTGGGAGATGTAGGTCGAATTTGAAGCATACCTCGACTTCGGTATGCGCCATCGGTCATTCTTCAGAGGCTGTTTCAACGTCAATTCCAGCAAGGGTTGTTCACAACACGGAGACGGTACCTTTTCGCCCAGCTCCTCCGGAGTTCGGTCGTCGACTGCTCTGCTTATCTGATTCCATCTGACGTCGGTGTCCGCCAGGAACCCCTTATATATAGGTGTCGCAGCCGTCAACGCGAGCAATATGGGCCCAAGCGGACTGAGCTGATCGTACATCTTCCTGCCTTCTCCAATGTTCATGGCCTGAAACGTTATCTGGAGACAGCAGCTGCCCATGCCAAAAGCCATCGCGTCCATGTAGATGTGGTTGTCCTTCGCCGCACCGTTTCGCACGTCGTCATCTTCGGGCCAGTTGCGAAGGTCGTAATCTACGGTCGGGTCCTTGAAGGGCCATGGTGTCTTCTCGTCTCTGAATACAGGGACGTTGATCTCCACCTTCCTTCCCCTTCGCGCCCGGATGTTGGCAGCTAATGTGGGAAAGCGGATGTGGGGGTTGGCGATCTCGTCAGGCAAGAACTGGGATCGCAGCTTGTCACCGGATGGTGGGTAGTAGGGAACAATGGAATTTTCCTTTGCGCCGAGCCGTGGAAAGGTCGTCAGAGTTATGGGGAACTCTGATGGCGCCATATGCTCTTTAGCTATCTTCCGTCTACGCACAATCGTCAGCCTGGGAACCTGCTCTAGAGATGCCGATATCACACACCTCCACTTCATGTTGCGCTCCACGTCCAGAAGATCCTTGAAGCCAATTCCCCACGGCTTGCCCGGTGTGGCCTCCAACATGAACCTGCCGAACTCGGGGTGGAAGACCGGAGCGGTGTCGCCAGTGCTGGTTGGAATCAGTAAGCGATTGGTCCTGCCTCCTGAATGCAAGACTTACCCGACATCGCCGCGCTGCAGATCCGGTACACCACCACCCTGGCTGAGCAACTTCTCGTCCGTGGCCAGCGCGGTAAGAATGTCAGCCTGTCGGAGAGACAGCCTGACCTCGCGATGCTCGTCGTCATAGCACACCACGAGATACTCTATCTATGCTGATGTCAGTGCAGTACGGTGCGGATGGCAAGACCGCATACGGTACCTCATCTCCCCACAGCAGCGCATCTCGCTCCTTGCCCTTTGCTCTTCGCCATACCTCCAGTAATTGCTGTGCCGCGTGTGAGCCGAATTCCCAGTGCCGCGCCAGCGCGATGCTCCTGTACCTCAATGCCCCACTCTCGTACGTGACTCGCGACTTTCTTTGCTTCCGGCCAGTCCAATGGCGTTCCGATGGCCCTGTAGATGGCGAAATCAGCGACAGCTTGAGTGCTACGCCGGGGATGTCTCACAGAAGCCCCATCGCTGGTCAACGCGGCCAAGACTTGGTCGGAGCAACAGCCTTGGAGGACCAGTTCGCAAGGCAGACAACGGGTGCAAGCTGTGAGGGGGGGACCGACAGGTGAACCTGCAAACAACGGCGTGTTCCTCGAGGCCGAGTGCTATATCGCTGATCCGTCCAGCGCATTAACGACCGTATGATGTACGGACCGCGATGCCGTAATCGTGCTCTCGAGAGAGTCACTTCTATCTTCGAGCCCAGTGCCGGACGGACCCTCTCCTAAACAAAGCAAGAGACCGACGCGCTCGGACAGAGTGAGAGAGTGGTAGAGCAGTGTCGCAGCAGCCATGTTGACGTTCGTGCCGTATGTAAGCAGAACAACCCAACTAAAGTCTCTAGCGGGGCGGGAGTTTTCCAGTGTGATGACGCCATGTCCCTTCCAGTCCCTTCCAATGCCGTTGGACGAGACGAGACGAGACTCTACAATGGAAGAAGCCACTGCACGTACAGCACGTGTGCTATGTAGGCAGGTGGTCTTTGCAACGTCCATGGTGGATGCGCCGTCTGCAGAGTGTGAGACCGGGAGCTCGAGCGGCTTTCTGGCACGCAAAGACGCCAACGACAGTCAGTAGCCGTCGTGCGCAAAGGCACACCTTTGAGGTGCCCTGCCACGAGAACGGCGTGCATCAAGCCCCACCGTCTATCTGTACGTGTGTCGATGTTTCATTTCACAGACCCCTTCCACCCAAACACGAACGCCTTCGTCTTCCGCGCCTTGACAGCGCCGTGTGCTGCTGCAGGACCTGTTGTTCCGGCCTGCAACACGTGCCATCCGAGACGATCCCCCAGCCAGCCTCTGTGAGTTGCAGGCACCTTGGAGACGGGAGGCTTGCAGTTTCTGCCAGTGACCGCTCTCGTGGCCGTCTCCGCCCGAGGCGCGTACGGGGTGAGGTGGGGTGGCGTGAGAGGCCCGGCGGTGGATGCGCGAGTGCGCAAGCGGTCCCGTCGGTAGGGGTGTCTGGAGATCTGGCATGTGGTGACGGATCGTTGTGTGGAGTCAGGAGTCATGCAGAGATTGCCTAGGGTGGTGAGGACCGCTGAGGAAGAGCGATGTTCTGACAAAATGCAGGTGGTTTGAGAGAACATGGGGGTTTGACTATGTACCGGAAGGACGTCTCAAGTAACACATGTAAAGAAGCCTTTCGTGTGAGGCGAAAGTTCGTCCCAGTCGTACACACATCGTCCGTTTTCGACGCTCGCTCTGCAGATGACTCAAATCAACCCGTACGAACATCCTAGTAGGATGCAGGAGCTCGCTCATACATCCCAGAAAATGGAGTAGAACGCCCGTCTGTATGCCGCAGCAGAACCAGCCTAAAAGCCAGACAACAAGAAGGAAGCACCATCGTCCTGGTGTCGTTGAAGTCCAGGAGGCCAGAACGATATGCACACAGCCGCTGTCGTGTCGTGCCGTGCATGGATTAAACCCTAGAAGGAAAAACAAAACCGATACTCCTAATGCAACACAGAGAAGGAAAAAGCCTCTAGCAAAGCTTTGTGCTGGCTTGGATTGATGCCAAGAATTATTGAGGCAAGTGCTGTGGCAGACGGTCCATAACAGGGTCTCCACATTTGTCATACCTTGTGACAGAGCAGCTCGTCTCTGCTCTTCACAATGGCCGGAAGTGCTCTAGGGCTGAATGCCGTTGGCGCCGTTACGGTAGTTTAGGAGCAATCCAATGAAAAGGAACTCGGTGTTGGTAGCCGCCGTGGTGGCTACATAGGTGGTGATCCCGGGCCCATGGATTTCGATCGTAGGCTCGAGCTCGCAAGAGCTGCTTTGCTAGCGCCGACTTTGCGGGTCAATTTAGCATAGTCTGAGGAATCGTTAGCAGAGGCAACCGCTGGTTGTTGCAGCAACGATGCACGAGACTTACGTAGCCCACAAGCATTGCACAGTGTCCGAGCACCGTCGGGACCTCTTCGCCATTCAGGCGTTTCTGCCCTGTTGCAACTGTGGCAGCGCCCGGGTGGAGCAGCGCGCTGTCCAGAGTATTAGTACCGCCACCTCCAAGACAGGAACAGATTGCTTACGCCGCGCCGCTTTTTGGTATCCGAGCCAGCAAAGCCACCAGTCCTTGAGTCATCGGCGTATCCATTCGCATCTTCGGAATCGTAGTCGTTCGCACCCTTGAATTGCCTGTCATGTGCTTGTTCGGCAAGGGCGGCCTGCTGAGTGACAATCACGTCTCGAATGCGTGCCAGAAATTCTAGATTCTGCCTTCCCTTCATGATCAAGCTATCAACCTCGGCAAGGCTAGGAATGGACTCCGGTCCCAGGCCGCTGCGTTGGCTTTGGTGGGAGCGCAGGCCGTACTGGCGTGCGAAGTCAAGCATCTTCCCACTGCCTTCTGCGATCTACAGAACGATGAGTATTATGAAGGCGGAGAAGCAGTAACACGAGACTTACCTCATTAAGAGAAGCTTCTAAATCGAACACGTCCAGATGGCGCTTCACGGATTCGCCGTAAGCCGGTACGGTCACGCGACCTGCCCTCTTGCTTTCTTCCGCACGGCTCACTTCGGTCCCGTCTGACTTCCAAGTCGTAGGATACCGCGTGGGAGCCGCACAAGTCGTCGAAGGCTGGTATATTGGGCCCGGAACGTTTGGGGAAGATGTTGAGAAAGGACGTTGTGGTCGGTATTGGCTGTATCCGTAGGGAAAGTTAGGCGGGTTCATTGGTCCAGATGCCCTTGGGGGCTCCTCGTATGTCGAAGCTGATGGTTGCGGGTTGAAGAGGAGAGCGCTCTGCCTGACATGTGGGCCAGGAGACTGAGCAGTACGTAAAGGATGTAGTGTTGGATGATTGGGGTTTTGCGAAACGCTCGAGTATGATGGTCTGAACGGTGTTTCCGGCGGTTTCTGCATGGCATACGACGCCGGCGGCGGTCGCGGTAGCTGGCTCTGATAGGGACTTCGAGGTGGTGCCTGCTGGTAAGATGCGTTTTGCGGTTGAGGTTGTGGTTCTGGCGCGTATGTTCTGTGGACGGAATGGGAGGTTGACGATGCGGGGTGGGATTGGTATGCTTGAGGTGCAGGTACGGAGGTGGATAGTTGCGAAGAATATGGCAAAGCCTGCTCTGTACCTAAAGCTTCGTGGATTGAGGGCAACGATGGCAATACTGGTCGTCGTGGTGCTTCATTCTCATCTGAGGTACGACGTGACTCTGGCGGTGATATAATCCCACCCAGTCCTGACAGTGGGGTGGCATTTGCTGTCGCTGGATGACTATACGGTGGTGGTGGACAAGAGTATGGGTACGACGGACTGATCATAGCCGCGGTGGTTATGTTGGCAGTCACGCCGGCTGAATATCGTTGTTGGTATTCTGCTTCTTCCCTTTGCAACTTGTCCTTGTCTAGGAAGTCGATGGAGGGGAGCGCAGCTCTGTAAGGATGTTAGAAGTCGACCAGCCATAGACAATTGACGCCGAGGATCCTGTGGATGAGAACAAACACGGACCTATGCCTACTGCCGGCATCCATCATTCCACCACGGGAGTGTACGGCAGAGTGACAGCTCCCAAGCTATGCTATGACTATGGCGTCTTCGCGATCGTGGGACGAGATGGTGTTCCCTATGGACGTATGCCGCCGCCCGTGACAACAAGTGACCTGATGCCGTGCACACTTGACAGTTTCGTCCGACGTACAGCCCAACCCTTTGTTGTCAAACCCCTCTGTCCCAGGTGTGTATCGCGGCTTGTGAGCTGTCCCAGGTGAGGTGGGTCGGGTGAGATCGAGGTGCGCCGAGGCGGGAAGCGATCGCGATGGTTGACGTACAGATGGCGTGGCAGATAAGAGACCCTTCAGGTCGACACAAGGCGGTGCACCAGTCGGTCGTGCTTGCAAGCGTGCGGCAACGTCTGTGTGCGCTGGCCAGAGTCCAGGGAGGTCAATGAGGGTGCGTGGCAGGTATGCGGTGATGCCCGTAAGAAGTAAGAAAGGGTTGGAGATCTGGCGGATGAGTCTGGTCAGGTCGGGTCAAGCGAAGAGAAGTGTAAGGTGTAACTGTGGAGGCGGGCAAGACGGGAGCACATGAGAGCGAAGAGAGACTAGAGACGGAAGAGAGAAATGGTTGATCGGAGACGGGGCTGCTGGGCTGAGAGTCGCTGGCTGCCTCGCACCGGCTCAGCGCTGGGAGGGATGAAGGCACGCCAGACGCCCACCCAGCCAAGAGGACAGGGTCCGTTTCAAGGGTCGCAGGTGAGGTAACGGGCGACAGACAGTGACGCGTTGACGCCCGACAAGCGATGCCCCTCGAGTCTTCGAGTCTTCGAGTCTTCGACACGCACCATGGCCACGGCAGACTGCCGACTCAGCTAGCTACACCTCGCACAGCTCCCTGGCCTGCCCGGGCCCAGCGCCTCGTCTGCAGCAGCGCGGTGGCAGTGGCGACACGGCGGCGGAGTGCAGCCCGGTCGGGAAGCGCAGATGCTGATCGGTGAGCATCGTCTTCTCTCACGGCTTGGCAGAGGATCGCCAGATCTCTCCTCCTGTCACGCCGGACCCAGTGCGCCGTCCGGCTGCGTGATCTCAGATGCATTTCCACCCGACACGTTCCAGATCTTGGACGTCGTATTTTCAATCTCCTCACCAGCAGTTCGCGGGACCGCTGCCTCTGTCCGTCCATGCGCTGCCCACACCTGGCTCACGCCTCGAGTGGATGGCGACCAGGCGCGCATCGGGCCCCCGTGTCTGCGAGATGCATGGGGGCCCAGCGCGACGACAGATCTCGATCCGCAAGCTCTACCACACCCGAGATCCTCCCCTCCTGTCTGCACTCGCAGTCTAGCGTTCCCTTGGCAAGGCTCGCCCGCGTGTAATTCGCCGTTCGACCCCAGGCAGACCAAACACCCGCAGGGCACCCACTCCGCCCAGCCATGCCAGTGCTTCAGGCCTGCTCGTCGAGATCAGATTACCGGTCCCACGAAGCGCCGACATCCTCCCTGAGATTGCGCTCGACCTCTCACGTCCACGTTCGCCAGAACATGCCTGGGCCTGCCCGGTGGCGCTCCGCCACTGTCCCTGCTATCAGTCCGGCCCAGCGCCTCGCTCGGCCCACCTCGCACTCTTTCTTCCTCCAAGGGACACCCCGCGGCAGCTTGTTCTTGGCGCATGAAGGCGCGTACGAGGCACGTCGGCGTACAGCGAGCTGACGATGGGCTGCAGATTGGATCACGCCACTCCCTGCTTGGCATGCAAGGAAGGTGATTGGCCCAAATTGAAATGCGCTCACTTCCAGAATCCTTGCCGGCCGTGTCCGGTTCGTATCGTTGTTTTGTAGATGCGGCGGTGTCACAGAGATGGGGTGGAAGAGTCTTCGTCGTACGCTAGTCCCGCCTCACCTTGGCTTCCAGTTCATCTCTACGTGCACAGGCAGGACGACACGTGTTGGGACCGCAGCTATAACGTTACGTCTCGTGAAACACACCAAACCTGTTGCTGGGTCGCACAGTTCGTTGTAGCATAACAGCGGAAAGGCTCGCACCACAGTCTCGGACGGAGGCTGTCTGCTCGACGACAGTCTCGGACAGAGACTGGCGAGCAATACCACGGACACAGTTCATTCCGGCCTCAGCTCACCCCATGCTGCCCGGCCTTGTCTCTAGATGGTTCGGCCTCGCGCCGTCACGCGGAGGCGCATGTCTTGAGCTCCAAGACGGAGCACTCCGCCCTTTGGGCAGCCAAGCAGCAACGTGCAATGGGTGGGAGACACCGCAGCTTCACCATCTCAATCTCCTTCAAACAATCTGGTGGCTGCAGTTGCCGATGATCCTGTAACCGGACCTGATCCATACTCACTCCACCTGACTACATCCAGTCGTGGCGTGTCCTAGCATCCATACGGTCCACAGACCATTCCGAGGTGCAAGCGTGCAGAACACAAAGTTGCACGAACCGGTCGGATCCAAGTCTTCCATGTGTGTGCAGAACACGGAGACGACTAACAGTGGGCTGAGCCGAGCAGGGCGCCAGCATTCTTTGTCAACCTCCACTGCTGCAGTCCTTCTTTCATGAAGCCCATGACAGCTTCGATACGGACTTTCTCGTAAACCATGTCACGACGAGGCAGACCGGTGGGGATCCGCGACAGTCACGAAGACGCCGCGATGCACCTTGTTGCAACGGAATCCCAGCGGTCGCATTGAACGGAGCACAACCACGACTGAA
>NAJN01001345.1:0-12007 GCA_005059845.1 Cryomyces minteri
GCCCTCGACAATCACCAGCTGTACGATCAGCGCCTTCCACACCACTCACCATCCTTCCCACTGTGGCGATGGGCCGCGACGGCTACAACTAAGCTCCTAGTTCTGTCCAGCGAAGACCCGACCTCACCGATGCCAGTGTTAGGAAGAGACGGCTACAACTGAGCTGCTGTGTATATGGAGTCGCAGCTACTCGATCCGGATTTTTGCATATATGGGCCAGCGTTTGCAGTTTTTCAGCGTCGCATTGTTTTTGTTTTCGGGCGTTGTATCGCCTTCCAGCGTTGCATCTCGCTTCAGCATTGCATCTTGTTTGAGCGTTGCATAGCATCGGACGGCGCGAGCCGGATTGGGCATAGCGGGGCATCTGCGGGCATAGACTCGAGTTTTGGGTATTCTGCATTCGTAGATTGGAGTCCTGGGTTTTCTGCATTTCGAGATCGGCGTTCTTCTTCTGCTTCTACGGGCAGGCGTCCCTCTTCTACACGTTGTCTTCGTTCCTGGCCGCTTGATACTCGCATTACTTGTCAATCGAGTCTCTCACTTCCCAACACAAAACCTGTGCAGAGCCCGTCAGCCAATCCAGCTACATTGACATGGCGTGGAAGGGCTCGACTTACTTCTCGAACACTACGCCGAGAACCTCCTCGATGTCGCCCGCCACGCCCTTGCCGGTGATCTTGGCCAAGCACTCTGCAGCGGCCCTTAGACTTTCAGCAGCCACGACGATATCAATCACTTCTTCTTCTTCTTCTTCTTCTTCTTCGTCGTCATCTAAGTTTCGAGCGTCTACCCCATGCGGCGAAACGCTGCTCAGGAAGTCGCCGAGATGGCGGTTGCAGTCCTCGAGCAGGAGTCTGTGCCGTTCCGTGGCGCCGAGCGATTCCTGCCAGATCGAGGGGTCGGACTCTGCCGCTGCGCCGCCCAGTTCGGGAATCACTGGCGAAGTGATCTCTGCGAACTTGGCAATCAGACCCTTGAGGAAGGCTTGGATGTTACCGGGGTCTGGATTCGCTAGTGAGGCGTCGGTGGTGTCTTTGCAGGAGATGCCGAAGATGGCGTCGGTGGGTACTTCTGGCAAGACTGCTTGCACCTGTGCGGTCCATTTGTTCATGATCGCGTCACGAGATTCTCGGATTTGGTCGATCTTGTTGACGACTACCAGGACGTTTCTGCGCTCGCGACTACATGAAGCAGCCGTCTCGGTGACTTCGGGATCCACGCGGACTTGGACGCCTTGGCCGTCTGCAGATGGCTCGACGGAGAGGACAACGATCACGACATCGGACTCGAGAGCCCTTTGCTTCGCTCTCCTGATGCCTTCTTCTTCAATGCCACTGATGGCCCTGGAGGCTTCGTGGCCGGCGTCTATCGCCCACACGTACTCGGACATAAGCGCTGCTCGCAAGCCCGCAGTGTCCCCAACACGGCAGTACCACCCGCCAAGGTCAATACCGACCTCGACCACGTCGCGCGTGGTGCCAGCCTCCGTGCTGACGATCGCAGCCTCACGACCCACAATCCTATTCAGCAGCGAGCTCTTGCCAGCATTCGGCGCACCAAGCAGCGCGATGCTGATGCCGTTTCGGAGCATCTCACCGCGCACGGCATTGGCGCTGTGTGCCTCTATGCGCTTTTGCAGCACTCTGACTTGCGCCGCAACGGACGAGGCCAGCTCCGCCGGCGACTCGTCGAAGTGCTGGTCTTCGGAGAAGTCGATCAGCGCTTCCAGCTCCCCACGGGCGTAGAGCAGCTGTTGTCGCCATGTCTCGTACGACTTGGCGAGCTGGTTCGTGGTCCCGCGGACGGAGAGACGGCGCTGCTGCTCAGTTGTTGCGGAGAGCGTGTCGCCCAGCGCTTCGATCTGGGTCAGGTCCAAGCGGTCGTTGAGGAAGGCGCGGCGTGTGAACTCGCCAGGTTCTGCGTAGCGGACGCGGCCAGGAGACGTGGAACAGCGAGGTATGGCGGCTAGTACAGCTTTGACTACGGCGGGTCCGCCGTGGACGTGTAGTTCGAGCACGTCTTCGCCTGTGACTGTCTTTGGAGATGGGAAGAAGAGGACTAGAGCCCCGGAATCTAGGACACTGTCCTTTGATGGAAGTTGGGCGGGATCGTGGAGCGTGCGTAAGGCTGCATATCGAGCTTTGGGGAGCGGTCGACCAGGACACAGGCCATGGTATATCTAGACACGCCGATGAGCCGATGTCATGTATACTGCAGGATCTCACACACCTCAACGGCCGCCGGTCCAGAGATCCTGATCACTGCGATCGCGGATTTCCCAGAGGCAGTTGAAAGAGCGTATATGGTGGACTCGGTATCAGATGAAAAGGTCACGTCTCCCGAGTATTTTGCATTATATTCCGCCGTAGTTTTCAAACATGGTCTCGAGACCGAGCTGAATGCTCGATCTGGCGCCACGAGTAGCACACAGTTCCCTAGCCTTTGCGATCTTGCATGCTGGTGTGACCGAAGACTGTCAAGCTTCGCTAAGCGTCGAACAAAGCAACGACAAAGGATCGATCGCATCTACGATCTTCGAACAGTAGTACAAACACTTCTTTCAACCTCAGTCCTTCCGTGAACCATCCACTTGGGAATTGACGAGATTTGGTTGATCGGAAGTGACATTTTGAGCTTGAAGTTACGTCGGACTGCTGTTTCGCCGCTCCGGATACCAGCGCCAAGAGTTCGAAGATTTTAGACTGTCGAGTATCTCGGTGCAAGAATAAACCGCAGACACCTCCAAACCCCTCCACAGACCACACACCGCCCTGCTAGAGAAGCTCTCCAGCTACCACTCTAGACCAATCTACAACCTTCCGCCCGCCGTCATGGCCTCCGACGAGATAGTGTGGCAGGTGATAAACCAGCAGTTCTGCTCTTTCAAGCTAAAGTACTTCCCCTAAGACCTTCTCTCCCAAGACACCAGAACTGACGTATCTCCAGGACGACGAAGAACCAAAACTTCTGCCGCAACGAGTACAACGTAACAGGTCTCTGCAACCGACAGTCCTGCCCCTTAGCCAACTCGCGCTACGCGACGATCCGCGCAAACCCCGAAACCGGCACGCTGTACCTGTACATGAAGACGATTGAGCGGGCGCACATGCCGAACAAGTGGTGGGAGCGGATCAAGCTCTCGGGCAACTACAACCAAGCGCTGGCGCAGATCGACGACCGGCTGGCCTACTGGCCCAAGTTCCTACTGCACAAGTGCAAGCAGCGCCTGACGCGGCTGACGCAAGTCGCCATCCGCATGAAGCGGCTGGCGCGCGAAGAGACGCGGCTGGGCGAGAAGCTGGTGCCGCGGCTGGCGCCGAAGGTGCGGCGGCGGGAGGAGGGCAGGGAGAGGAAGGCCGAGGCGGCGGCGAAGGTCGAGCGGGCGATCGAGAGGGAGTTGATCGAGCGGCTGCGCAGCGGCGCGTATGGCGAGCAGCCGCTGAACGTGGAGGAGAGCGTGTGGAAGAAGGTGCTGAGAGGGCTGGAGAGAGGTGGTGCGGAGAGGGACGCGGACCTCGACGAGGGCATCGAGGACGAGGATGAGGAAGAGGCGTTTGAGCGCGAGCAAGAGTTCGAGGACGGCGTCGGCGAGGTCGAATACGTCAGCGACGTCGACGGCGAGTCGGACGAGGATCTCGAAGACTGGTTCGGCAGCGCAGACGAGAGCGACGAAGGTAGCGAAGCCGACGGCGGCGAAGACGACGAGAGCGCCGACGAGAGCGCCGCCAGTGACGCCGATGAGCTGAAGAAGGCGCTGGCCGGTCTGAAGAGGAAGAGACCGGCTGCTCCGCCGCCGAAACCGAGTAAGAAGAAGAGCTCGAAGGGGCCGCGGAGGGAGATCGAATACGAGATCGAGAAGGAGCCTGCGCCGAGGGTGCTCGCTCAGTAGAATGCGTTGTGTTGCTCTCGTGCTTGCTTCCGGCGTGCGACATGGCCTTGGCGAGTTGCGTGGTGTTGTCGATGATCATATCACATCTCTGGTTTCGGGCGTATTGATTCCTGTCGGTCAAATAGACACGCATCAGACCTATCAGGAACCTCACAGGCACGTATCTCATGGCGAAAGACTCAGTTCAGCGGAATCGCAACGGCTTGCTGCGTCACTCGATCTGTCCGTCCGATCACATTGTCACTGTCAGCGGTCTTGCGCTCCAAAGATCAAAACACGTAGTGTGATGTGCAATTTTGATCAGACAGTGTAGCTACTGTGTAAAGAAGGCAGGAGGGCCACAGAGATTCCGACCCGGTGAGCAATCAGATCGGTGCCATAAGACCGAACTCCTTGGATGCAACCCTTCGCCGCATCCATCGAGGTGCTCAGTGAAGAGGCGGGTTTCGTACGCCATGGAGCAAGGAACAAGAGTGGAAAGACGTCAGCCGTGGCAATACGTGTGCGGTGCTGTGTAACAGGGGAGAGTTGTGAGCATGTGGAGCAATGAATTATTGCCGTTAGGTGCAGTGAGCAACATGAAGAAAATCCATCCTCCATATCGTCTTTCCACAACGAAATCGCCTTGTACATAGGAAAAGCGGGGAACAGTGCGCAACTCGGGAAGGGGAAAACGGTGGGTGTGATGTGCCGATTAGAGGTGTGAAGCTGTGGGCCAGTGTATGCTCGTCGTTCAGCCGTAATGGTGCTTGTCGTGCGTTTGAATGTGATGAAGCTCATTGTTCAGTCAGAGATGATGACAGCAAGAGACATGGTGCACGCCACGCAGTCGGACATCGTGAAGCTCGCCGTGCAGTCGTATGAGATGACAGTAAGAGAGACAGACGCTCTCGCCGTGCGTTGAGAGTGGATGTTGCAAGCATTGAAGATTGGAGAGAGTCTTCAACCATGGTGAACGTGGCAGAGTCGACAAGCACATCCTTAAGCCCAATCCATCCGTCGTAAGCACTGGTGTTCTCAAGCAGGGGTGCGTAAAGTCCTCTTGCAGATTCTCGTCATGGCTCCGTCCTCGATCGCTTTCATGCACTTCTCCAGCTGTTCTCTCCTATCAGGCAGTTCCTTGCCTATGTGGAAGACCACAGACTTCATGGCATGACACCAGTCCTTCCAGGCGGACGCGATGGGCCTTGAAAGAGTCGGCGGGGGGTTGCGCTCGCGGATCAGTCTCACGAAGTTCTCCCATCTGGCCCAGAACACGGTACGTACTCTTTCTTGGCTGGCGGGACGGATAGGACCGACGAGGACGAAGGTTACGACTCTCCGGGAAAGGCTGACTTGCAGGGTTCCTCTGTTGTGGTCGACGGCGACGCGTGCGGCAGTCAGGTGATTAGTTGGACGTCCAGGGCCGATGAGGAGGTCGGCCAATTTGTCGGGCAAGGCATCGATGGGGCAGCTGATGTTTCCATCAAGACCGCCGAGGAGCTCAAGCTTCCTACTAGCCAGGACCATCCGACACGTCTCCCTGCTGTACAAGTCCTCTTCCAGAATTCGCTTCGCCCAATATTGGGCTGAGTCGTGCTGCGCAAGAAGCGCCCTCGCCCTCCTCACGCACTCCCCACGGTAACAGTGGTCGACGGCTGCTACGCTCTGAAAGATCAGCTGAGCGAGATTTCCAAATGTCCACTGCAGCAGTGCCAGGTAGCCTGGAGAAGGTAACATTGCTGGCCATGCGTCGGCGAAACCTTTGAATTGACGAAGGTTGGGAAGATTCTCGACACCGCTGCAAGACTCGTGCACGTAGAGCACGGTAACCTTGAATTGCTCGGCTCTCAAAACGTGTTCCTCCCAGATGAGATCCTCTCGCCTGTTGGCGAGTGATACAGCGTTGTCGTCTACCTTCAGCGCGTTCGTACACACGATCGCTTGGAGTCGATTCCACATCTCAGTGCTGAAGAAGCTAAACAGCTCGACGGAATGGGTGTTGTGCCACACTAGTTTCTCTCCACCTGTGCGGCGCAGTGTCCGCTCAACGGCCTTCAAGACCCGACTAGCGACAGAACGCATGTCGCTCTGATGCTGCGGCAATAGGCGGTAGTCGGTAGGGTAGATTGGCGCCCCCTCAACCACCACAATGTTAGGAAACACCTGGGCATGGCCTCCCAGAACTTCTCTACCCTTCTTCCCAGAGCGCAGCTCCAAGGTGGCAACAACCTTGGAGTATCCCTGATCGGCCTGATCTACGATGATGATGGCGTAAACGTCAACCCAGCGGCCGGAGCTCGTATGTCCGAAACGGGCCTTGGTATCACGCAACTCCTCGTAAACCACGCCGATAAGCAAGAGATCGGGAATATCGCCTGCAACGTGGTAGCAGTGTAGCGCCGTTTTATCAGTGACCTTCTTCAATGCAGCATCAGAATCTTTGGCATAGGTGTAGCCGTCTGTGGAGTTCAGACGATTCGGAGCTGCACGCAATTGGGCAAGGTTAGTGCAGATCGAGCCAGCCTGCGGCTGGGTCTGTGTTGGGCGTGGCATGCTGGTTCTCCTCGTGGCTGTTTCTCTTGCGGTGCTCACGTCTTCTTGTCAATAGTCGGTGCAAGAGAGTAGCGTAGACGGATGGGTGCGATGATGTGTACTTGTTGCCGTCGATGTGGGATTGAGTCGAATTTGTAGCGAGAGATTGTGCGCGGAAGACGGAGTTGTCAGGTCAGGTGCCGAAGCCGAACGACAAGAAGCGGTGAGACGGACGGATCACATGAACCGACATCAAGCTCAGACACTAATCACCTTGGCGACGTCGAAGGCAGATGTTCGGCCTCGGAGCCGGGCAATCCACGACCTGGCCTTCGATCTGTACCGCCTCCTAGCCTGAGCGAAAGAAGGCGGTATCCATCGCGCGGGTACAACACCCCTTTGGTTGCTCACCAACCGCAGATTCTCGTGCACGTCATCGGTATTCCAATGCGTGTGGCCGAATACCCACGCAGCTATGTGCTTCGAGCCTTGCCAGCTCTTCACCTCCGTTTCCAACAACCCTGTAGCGAAGGCCGAGCCCCAGGGACTACTCCGGTGAGCAGCGTTGTAAGTGTTTATGTGCGAAGGGGCATGATGAGTTGCAATCAGGATGCGGCGATGCGGCTCATTGCTGGCTATAGAGGCAACTTGCACCCTGAGCCACTCTACATCTTGCAAGTGCTCTTTGTTATGTTCTTTCAGCGACCAGTCTCCAATCACCCTAAAGTCCAGCATCTTGGCGTTTACTATTGCTCGAGATTCACGCGGTATGAAAGAATGAAGTGTACAACCAAGGAGAGCCACATCGGATCCAGGAATGTCAACTCTCTTTCTGTTCAAGACAGTGAACTTCCCAGAAAGGGAAGCTTCTTGCTCAAGAGAGGCAGCTCTTGCAAGGCTTTCTTCTCTTTTTGCGTGAAAGAACTCATGATTGCCAAGGGTCAAGTAGACGTGAGAGAATTGCCTACATTGACTCTGCAGGAAGCGCAGGTAGTGCTCATAGTCTACAAGCTGTCCAACGTCTCCACACAGCAGAAGGCTAAGTGCTCGAGCTGGTACTGTAAAGTCTGCGTACGACTGAGCCTCAAGGTGGAGATCACTCATGATCTGTATTCTGGCCGGTGGCAGAGGGTTCCCTACGGCTCTCCCACCACCGAAGTAGTATGAAGAGGGTTTCGCAAGTCTCATTTCTTTGTTCTCCTCTCTCCTACGTCCTGGAGTCTCAGAAGGTCGTCATTGTGGCGGGACTCGGTGGAAGTCTCCCTTGCTTATAAGGTGAGGTCAAGTTTACCTACGTCAATGCAGACACGCTAACATAGCAACGGCAGCGGCTGAACGTATAACCGCGGCCCGTTACTGGTGTCTCGTGAGCTAAACGAGGTCCTTTCTGTTCACTCCATGCAGTCTGCTGAGACCCTAGCCTAGCACGGCTGGGGGAACGAACAGGCCAACTTTATTCAAAGCACGGCAAGCGAACAGAGCATCTCGTGTTCAGGAGGTGGATGTTGGAATTACTGAGGCTATCATCTCGGTCAACCTTGCATGACACAGCTGCAATCACCGGTGCAACATCTGCACAAACACACAAAAGAGAGTCAACTCGCTTAGCCTGAGTCCACATCCTCTACTCATGTTACTACTCCAAATATCTATGTGCAGACTGTTGAACTTGAAAGAAGACCCAACGTATCCGGTAGGATAGTAGGATTCATTGTTCGGGGCGATGTCGATGCTGGTAGGTTTTCAAGCCTACACCAAGCCTACACATACCTTCGAGACGTAGAATGAAAAATATTCAGAAACCCCAAACAGCGGAGGCAGACATCTCCTACCGTCTTGCTAGCTAGCCTTCGATATAGAGAGACTGGGTAGTTACATAGCCCCTGAATTGATCAAACACGAGCTCCACTGCGAAATCTGCCTTTGGAACCAATACATGATCACAACTGAGTTCTGCGATTGCATCTCCGTTTCCACATGTCACAGATCAGATCGAATCAGCAAGACCAAAAAGCAAAAAAGAAAGAAACAATGCCCTCCCATCTCCACATTACTATGGCGAATTCAGATCATTAATTACACAGAAAGACCAAAAAGGGCAAAAGAATTGGGAACCCCCTTCCTCAGCCTCCCTGCACCGAGATCACCCCCGCTCCGAAATCAGCGGCGCCGGTTCCTTCCAAATGAAAGGCAACTAGCATCTAGCCTTTTTCAGACGCGAAGGCGCACGCGCGCGGTTCGACCAAGGAGAAGGTCCCCGTGGTTAAGTCTTAGGTGGTCAAATATATCCCTCACTTGACTCGCACCTGTGATACGATTGATGGAGATTGAAGGAAGCATAAACCCTCTCTACTCTATAAGATGTCAGTGCGATTCCCCTTACTCACAGCTTCAGCAAAACACCCAACCGAGATACCAGAGCAAAAGAGAACCAGACAGCGGAGGGCGATCTCCAGTGTCCTACCTCCCCACCCCCCCAACCACACACCCTGGGGTTCTTCTTCCACGTCAATCCACCACCGCATCCCCATCTTAGCCACGTCTCTGCTGCACCAACCAGCACATACCGCCTGCCCATCCCCTCACTGAACGATACACCCCCTATCCACAACAACACTAACTCCTGTCAGAGAGCTCACCTCACTGGCCATCCACACCGCTGAGCACCTGAACTCCTCCGGCTTCGCAACGCGACCGAGCGGTACGTAATTGATCCACCCCTTGCTCAGCGCCTCCGCCTCTTCATGCGCATTGGCAGAGGTCTGGATGTAGCCGGGCGAGAGCGCGTTGACGTGGATGCTGTGGGGGCCCCGTTTGGCGGCGATCGAGCGCACCACGTGTGCGACCGCGGCTTTGGACTGCGTGAAGGAGAGAGGGGTGGTGGTATGCGCGGTGACTGGGATTGGGCGTGTGTTGGCGAGTGAAAGCAGAAGCAGAAGCAGAAGACGCGTCAAGCTGGCGACATGAGGCACTAGGGCACCTTAAGGCAGTGTTGGTTGCGCATCACGCCGCTACGGGGTGATGCGGCCTTTGGCTGCGGGACTGCCCTGGTACAGGTAAGGTAGCTGAAGGTAGGATGATGCCGCACCTCTCCCAATCCATTGAATCACTGCGCTACGAATCAACGACGACGACTACGCTTGATCTACGTCTTTGTCTTTGTGGATGGAAGACTACCCGGAGTAGAGGCGATGAGAGCTGAGGTACGTGTAGCTTTGCGACCAGAGTGCTCGGGAGTCGCAACCACATCATTAGCACCAACGACATATACCCTAATGCAGCGTCCCCCAGAGGATCAGAGTGCAGTTTTAAAAGGCAAAGGTAGGGTGGCGTGACTTTCGAAGCAGTAAGCCGTCTTTGTCGACGCTTGCATGCTCAAGATCCCCCTTTCGCATAGTCTTCCATATACCCTACAAGCTTCTGCACAGCCTCGAGCGTGACAGCGTTGTAGTTGCTCGCACGTATACCACCTACACTTCTGTGACCCTTCAGTCCCAACAGTCCCTTCTCCGCCGCACCAGCCAGAAACGCCTTTTCTGCGTCTGCGTCCCCGCCGCGAACGCGGAAACAGATGTTCATCCTGCTGCGGACGGACTTGTCAGGCACGACTTGGTACACTTCCCTGTGTGCGTCCAACGTTTCGTAGATGAGCTGAGCCTTTCGATCCGAGATATCCTGTTGGCCAGCTATCTTTTTGCTGCCATACAATTTAACGAGAGACTGCATGACCTGTCCCGCAACCCAGACATCGAATATAGGAAGCGTGTTATACAGCGAGTTGTTCTTCGCGATCGTCGGCCAATCCAGCACTATTGGTCCAACGGGTAACTTCAAATCTCTGAGCAGGCGCGGATCGGCCAGCGGTGCATGTGGAGGTAACAAGGACTTGCGGACTATGACAATGGTTATGCCTGTAGTGCCGATATTCTTTTGCGCACCGCCGAAGATAACGGCGTATTTGCTGACATCAACTTTGCGGCTGATGAAGTTGGAGGACATGTCTGCTATCACAAGTCTCTCGTCGTCTGGAGATTGTGCGTCAAGAGCTGAAGGAAAGGAGGGAAACTCGACGCCATCGACAGTTTCGTTGTCGCAAAGATACGTCAACGCTGCGCCTGTGCCGCCTTGATTCTTGGTAGGCGTGAGTTTCCACTCGTTCTCCGCAGGTATCTTGCCGAGTTTGCCGTCGTTCGTTTTTCGTGCGTCCATGGCCACGTTCACATGCTCAGCACCCACTAGCCTCGCAGCCTCTTGTGAGGCCTTGAGCGACCAAGACCCAGTGACGAGGTAGTCCAGCCTAAGTTCTTCTTTGACTTCTTTTTGTAGGCGATCGAACACCTTCTGCTCTAGTGCTCTATCGCTGGCCTCCGCTTTGATCTCCTGTTCCGCCCGTTTTCGCCGCTTCTCGACCCATGACGATACCATGTGGTACACCACAGCACTGAACTGGCCACTGCCACCAGACTGGAGGAAGAGGATGTCGTAGTCATCAGGGATGTCCAGGAGAGTTGCCAGGGCAGTCTTCGTATCTGCCAGGATCTTGTTTGCTTCGGGAGAGCGGTGGGAGATTTCGGTGATGCCGATTCCCATGTCATTGTAGTTTAGCAGGGTTTGGGATGCTTTTTCAAGGACAGAGGTTGGGAGAGGAGCTGGTCCGGCGCCGAAGTAAGACACCTGGTCGCGGGAGGGCATTGTAGCAGACTAAGAATCGAAAGAGCTCGACGTAAGAGGGAAGAGAACGAAAGCTCTGCAGGGCGGATTGCTTCAAGGAATGTACTGCCACTCATAAGTCTATGCCTCTCACAGTCTCGAGAAGTTTGGCAGAATGCTTGACCGCCAGCGATGTCGGCGTTTCGGTGCCCCAGAAAATCTGGGGCCTGGAGCTTGACCTTGCTGTTGCGAACATCATGGCGACGATACGACTGAGGAGGCTGCTGACGAGCGGGTCATGCCTGGTACAGTATGCATCTGTTTCCTGCTCGCACTCGTGGCTGACAGTCCTAGCAGCTGCGAACGAAGCCTTCCGCGATACGACATCCGCCACGATGTGCACCACCACAAACCACTCTTTTCTCCAAAACACGGCTGTACTCGTCGACGACGGTGCGGCGACAGGCAGAAGCACCGGATGTGTTTCACTCCCAGATCGAAGACCCAAACGCTGCCTCCTTCCTCTCCTCCTACAAGGCCCCTGCTCCGGTCCCGCAGACGCTCACCGAGAAGATAATACAGAAACATTCATTGGGCCTGCCAGATGGCAAATACGTCCAGCAGTCGGACTACGTTACCATCGCTCCGCACGTCGTAATGACCCACGACAACAGCTGGCCTGTAGCCCTCAAGTTCATGTCCATTGGCGCATCGAAGATTCACAATCCAAGACAGCTCGTTATGACCCTTGATCACGACGTGCAGAACAAAAGCGAGAAGAACTTGAAGAAGTACAGACAGATCGAGGAGTTTGCGAAGAAGCAAGGCGTAGATTTCTATCCGGCAGGCCGGGACATTGGACATCAGATCATGGTCGAAGAAGGGTACGCCTGGCCAGGGACTTTAGCCGTAGCCTCTGATAGCCACAGTAATATGTACGGTGGCATCGGATGC